>PVIA01016040.1:0-20205 GCA_004024845.1 Tonatia bakeri | reverse complement strand
AGGGGAAGAGGAAGAGCAAGATATTGAAAACTTATTTGAAAACATAATGAAGGAGAACTTCCCCATTCTGGCAAAGGAAATAGACTTCCAGGAAATCCAGGAAGCTCAGAGAGTCCCAAAGAAATTGGACCCAAGAAGGAACACACCAAGGCACATCTTAATTACATTAGTCAAGGTAAAAATGAAGGAGAGAATCCTAGAAGCAGTAAGAGATAAGGGGACAGTAACCTACAAAGGAGTTCCCATCAGACTGTCAGCTGATTTCTCAAAAGAGACTTTACAGGCAAGAAGGGGCTGGAAAGAAGTATTCCGAGTCATGAAAGGCAAGGACCTACATCCAAGATTGCTCTATCCAGCAAAGCTTTCATTTAGAATGGAAGGACAGATAAAGTGCTTCTCAGATAAGGTCAAGTTAAAGGAGTTCATTATCAGCAAGCCCTTATTTTATGAAATGTTAAAGGGACTTATCTAAGAAGATAAAAAAAAAACCCATGTATAGTAAAATGACAGCAAACTCACAATTATTAACAATCACACCTAAAACAAAACCAAAAGAAACTAAGCAAACAACTAGAACAGGAACAGAACCACAGAAATGGAGATCACAGGGAGAGTTATCAACAGGGGAGTGGGGTGGAGAGAGAGGGGGTAAAGGTACAGAGAATAAGTAGCATAGATGGTAGGTAGAAAATAGACAGGGGGAGGGCAAGAATAGTGTGGAAAATGTAGAAGCTAAAGAACTTATGACACATGGACATGAACTAAAGGGGGGGAATGTGAGTGGGAGGGGATGGGCAGGGTGGAGGGGAGTGAAGGGGGGAAATGGGACAACTGTAATAGCATAATCAATAAAATATATTTAAAAAAAGACATATCTAATAAAGGACCACTATCCAAAATACAAAAAACACATTAAGTCAACAATAAGAAAACAAACAACCTAATTTTAAAAAATGGGCCACATATCTGAACAGAAACCTCCCCCAAAAAGATATGCAGATGTCCAATAAGCATAGGAAAAGATTCTCCCCATCATAAGTCTCGGGGAATGATAAATTAAAACAATGATGAAATGCCACTACACACCCATTCAGATTGCCAGAAGGTGGAACACGGACCACACTGAACATGGACAAGGATGGGAAACGGCCGGAACTGTCAGACAGTGCTGGAAGAGCTGTAGAATGGCAATGACCCTTTGGAAGATGGTTCGGCTGTTTCTTAAACAAAAAACTAAACATACTCTTACCTTATGATCTAGCAATCTTGCTCCTTGGTATTTACCCAAAGGAGCTGGAAATGTATCCACAGAAAAGCCTGCACGCAGATGTTTACAGCGTCGTTGCTCATAACTGCCAACATGTGGATGCAACCGCCATGTCCTACAAGCAGGAAACGGATCAACTGTGGCCCATCCAGGCAACAAAACATTATTCAGAGCCAAAAAGAAAAGAGCTCTGAAGCCATCGAAAGATATGGTGGAATCTTAAATGGCCATGACTAAGTGAAAGAAGCCAACCAGGAAAAACTATACACTGTATGATTCCAACAATCGGACATTCTAGGAAAGGCAGAACTGCGGAGACAGTGAGACAAGATCAGCGGGTTTCAAGGGCTGAGAGGAGAGATGTATGGGCAAAGCACAGAGGACCTTCAGGGCAGTGAAACTCCTCTGTAAGACACTATAATGACGGGTGCATGTCATTACACATTTGGCAAAACTCACAGAGAGTGCAACACCAAGAGTGACCTCAATGTAAAGTATGGACTTCGGTGACAGTGGTGTGTCCACACAGGTTCATCAGCTGTAAGAAACATAGCATTCTGGTGCGGGGTTTTGACAGTGGGGGAGGCTGTGCCTGGGAGGGAACGGAGGGTATGTGGGAAATCCCTGTACCTTTTCACATGGTCTTGCTGCTCTAAAAGATAAAACTATTTTTTAAAAGAACTGTTTATTCAAAATTGATGTTTTTTATTTATTCTATCCTAGTTGTGAATGAAATGCATTTTCCCCCTGAGTATTTATAATTCTTTCCCATGTCCAAACCACTCAATTCATATAATCTAACGTGTCGAGCACAAAGCAGTTCAGGAGATGGAAGCAGAGCCATTGGGACACAGTTGTGCGCGCTGCACGCGCCGAAGCCAGCCCGGGGAGCGAGGGTCAGGCGCGTCCATTCAGCAGCTGCAGTGCAGACAGGCTCACATCCCTTGAAATCCCTTGTCAACTCTTAAGCTCTCTTTCAATAACTCAGGTCCTTACTCTACTCATCTTACTAATCACACGTTTTGGAAAAATGCCATTAGGGTGCAACTGGAACTCACATTTTCCAAATAAAACATTTGTTTCTGAAAATATAAATTGGCTTATTTTTCTGTTGTAAACACCGGCTTTGTTGGCAAATGGGGAATGCGAGTTGCAATTATTGTGGCAAGGCGGTTGGCGTGCCTGTGGGGTATTTTCGTATTTCTACAGGCCGACAGCCACAGTGACAGCTTTCCCATCAGGCCAGAGTCCTGGCGACTCCCTAGGTGCCTTCTGATGGGCCTCCTGGCCACGGGACAGGGGCCCGTGATGCAGATGTGCTGCTTTGAACTCCGAAAACTCCTCTCTTTCCCCACAGCTGTCCACTTGGCAGTAGGAATATAATGTTAGCACTGTGTGTTTATTACTACAGCTTTGGTAAGAGGTTATGTTTTACCAAGTTGTGCAGATAGTGCAGAAGGTGTTTTAATCTCCTGTTGCTGCATAGCAAACCATTGCTCCAATCAGTGGCTTAAAACAACACTAATTCACTGTTCCTCAGGATTCTCTGAGTTTTGTGGGCAGTCCTTTTCATTTGTTGCTGGAGTTGCCTGTGTGGTTGGTTTTGGCTGAAATATTGGCTCAGAGTTGGGTTCAACTGGAGCCATGGGATGGAAGGGACTCTCTCTCCATGTGGTCTTAAGATCTCTGTCCAAGAACACCAGTCTGGTCTACTCTTTCTTGCGTGGGACCTGGGTTCCGAGAAGGCAAGCCTCATCAAACCTCTGCTTACATCACATCTGCTCACATCCCATTGTCCACAGCAAGTCGCACAGCCAAGCCCAGGATCAGTGTGGAGTAGGGGAGAACTGTCCAAGGGCATCCACACCAGTATTTGACTGCAGTGATTTAGTCAAGGAACAAAGGCATTAAATATGAAAACATGACGAGTGGGCATATTAAGGGTCTGATGTTAACAGTAAATGGACTATATTGACAATTATGATGTACCATGAGTTAGCCTGAGCATTTCATATTTCACTTATTCTTATTTCACTTAACCCTCCTACCAATTCTAGAAGACAGGTACCATCGTGAATTCTCCTGTTATAGGTGAGAGAACCAGTGCCCAGGGATGGAGGCAAACAGTAGAGGTGGGTCCAGATGAGAGTCCAGTGAGTACAGCTCCCAAGTCCATGCTCTTCATCCATGTGATCAGACTTCTAAACAAAGGGTATGAGAGGTCCTCATTGCAGTGACAGTGGCATGTCTTCAAAAATTAACCTTTAACATGACACTGAAGAGTAGGTCATCCTAATTCCCAAACCAACAAGTCAGAGTGGGCTCCTGTCAACACAGATCTCTGCCTGAGCAGACGGCTGTTTTCCTTGTCCAGTTCACCTAGCCTTCCAAGTGACCAGCTGATACCCATGCCCAGGGACTATTCCCACCACAGGGCACTTGCTAGCCAGGTGTCCATCCGTGGAGGAGGCCGGAGAGCACAGGAGGAGCAGCACTGGTTAGACCGCCAGCAGCGCGATCAAACCCTGGCACCCGACTACCTCAGCCTGTTCCTTCAGCTCGAAAATGAGGCCAATCACAGTGCCTGCCTGGGAGAGCTTGGGGAAGGACGAAAAAGATAAAGCCTCCAAAGGGCTCAGCTGCCACCCTGTCTGGTAACTGTTGTCATGAAGAATAAGTGCTTTTCAGACCCTCTTTGGACACTGATCTCCTCTCGGCAAAGGGATTTCATCATCTTCAGGGAGGACCTTCTGAGGACCAACAGCAGAATGGCGTCTACTGTGTTAGCTTACTTACTGAGAAACAATCAAAGAAAAGTTGAAAATCAGCTATTTGACTTGGCCTGGGAAAAGGAAAAAAAGCAATGTGATTCTCTAAAGTACATGAACCATGTCCTCCAAAGCCGTATATTACATACCCTGCCAGGTTCTGTGTCAGCTCAACCTCCAGACCGGGGATGAGGCAGCCCCGGGTGCCTGGGCGAAGACTCACACAGAACTGTGCTCTTTTCAGCTCGACATGCCACTTCACTCCAGGTCTCCTTGCTAAAAGAGGAAAAAGTTCAAAAGCAAATACTGAATTCAAAGTCAAATGTTTAAAGAGACATAAAGACATTGAAGACTTCTTTTCTGTGTGTGTTAGAGTTTTCGCTGTCGCCGCACTGCTACAGCCGCCCACAACTCGAGCCCCCGGCATGAGACAGGCTGTGGAGTTTACACAAAGGAGATGCCCAGGGGAATGCTTTTCTTTTGTCACCTACAAATTCCTCCATATCCTTTAAACACTATCACAGGCAAAAAGAAGTCATGAAAGATATGAAACTAAACCAATGCCCACAAATGAGCTTCCCAATTCCCTATCACTTACAGATAACAAGGTCCCATGGAGACAGTGGCTTAGGTGTGGTGTAGGAGACTTAGCCAAAATGGGCAACTTAAGTACCCATTAGAATCTCTTTTTCTAAAATATGAAAATTCCAGTCTTCCTAATAATAGCCTGTTTGGGGTATTTTTTCACTTATACTCATCTTGAACATCTAGTGCAAGTGATGGAGATCTTGGGTTACCACAAAAGCAAGGAAAAGCAAGCATCACGAATCTGCCGGAACCGAGTGCAAATTCCCCACTCTCCCTCTCGCAGTTAACCCACCTCCGGTGAGCCCCTTTCGATCACCGTAACCTTCCTTTCCCCTCCTCCATAAAAATGAGAATCGCATCCTCCTCGGGGAATTGTGAGGACCGTGTGAGTTACTGTAGATGAAAATGCCTGGAACGCCATTTGGCACAGAATAAGCAGCTGTTAAATGTTTATTCATTCTGCCTCCCCAACAGGCTTTTCTTCTTTAAAACCAATTACCTTCAAACCTCCACCACATTAGAAAAAGAGTCCTTATTGAAAGGCCTCAATGATTGGCAAATACAAAAATAATAATAATAAGCTTTTACTTAAAAGCTCTACATTAAGAGATTACGTTCTTTACAAACCTTCAGGGTGAAATTAACAATGGCTTTCCAGACACAGGGCAGGTGAACTAATCACACACCTCCCATTCACATGTACCGTCATGCTCTCAGAATGAATTAGATTTCACACCTACGGGCATAACCAGGAACTTAATTAAAGCCAACTGACATATTTTAGGAGTACAGCAGTGGATCCACAAAGGCATTTGCCATCAAGGCTGCCTTTGAGCTTAATCCACCCTGTACAAAAATTACAAGGTACCAATCCCCCTTTGTCCCATTTTTCCCAGGTGAGTGCAAGCAGTGTCATTCGCACACTGTCACTTACAAAAGGAAAAACTGTTGTTGCAAGGACTAGAACCGGCACTCCTAATTCACAGTCCTCTACACACTACACCAGATCACTGAGTCCCTTATGGGAGCAGACTTAAATCCTCTTTGTTAATTCAGGTGCCGGGGAAGGAAGAGCGCAGTATGGTGGATACTGTGGAATGGCACTCAACATCCATTTTTGCCTTCTCGTAGTGCAGTATCTTCTTCAAACTGCCAGTTGCCATCCATTAGTCATAAAATCAACTTAGTGGGTCAAGGCCAATGTTTCCTAATGGAGTGGAGGGGCCTAGAGTAAAACAGATTTGCACGGCACAGACTAGACTACAAGCCATCAGGAGGTATCACGTTGTCTTCCAAATCTTTTCTTTCAGGTAGACATGAATGTGACTGTATATATGTGAGCCAAATAAATTTTACAGAAGGATGTGTCTGAAAGTCTGAAAAACATTGTTTTCACATGCCTCTCTGTACCTCTGCCATCGGGAAGCTAAATACTGCGTTGTCTGGAATCCCTTGGTAAACGATGTCAGTGTAATTTGGGTTTGGACAGTCAGATGCCCCAGTGTGAGAGCGGGAAGACGGCAGTAGTCACACCTCTCCTGACACCTCTGTTTCCATTAGCAGGTGAGGGGTGGACATTTGTGGCCTTCTGTGGAATCATTAGCAGAGGACCCAGCATGTGGTCACCAGACCCATGGGTCTCAAGAGGCAAAGCGCCCAGACAGCATGGAGTGCCGTGAGGTTCTAAAGTTAGCAGTAGCTTCCAGACCTTGGTAGTATCAATGCAATTCAGGATCCCCTGGCTCCCTGACCATAGAAGTAACAGCAGCTTTCCTGGTGGGTTAGCTCTGCACTGTGCCTTTGGAAACTGCTCTGGGAAGTACAAGCCCAAGTGTGTTTCTCCAGCCCTCACATGGTTCCTTCCATAAGCCACTTAATACCCTATAATAAATCCTTTCATGCTTACTGGGAATAGCATCTCTTCTGTGCTCTACCTTGTTGAAACTGACAGGAAATGGAAAAATAAAGTTGAAAAGAAATTTTTGTACTCAATATTATACTGGAATCTCTATAGAGAATTCTGAAAAGAAGCAGAAAACTAAGTAACTTATTAGTCACATATGTTTTTGGTTTTGTCTTATAGTTTTTGGTTCTCTGGGTCCTATACAACTAAGTAATCAATAAATACCTGTTGTTTGACTGATTGATGAAATCACACGATGGACAATACCAAAGTGGTTTGGTACCTCCACCACTTGTTGGAAGAATGAATGAATGAGTCTGTCTTAGGTCAGGTTTCCTGAAAAAAAAACACTAAAGTGGGAAAGAAGACCAGGTCTTTATACCCTAACACTGACCAATATGCAAGCTGCCCTTGGGAAGGGTCTGTGACCCAGGATGAGTAGCTCCCAGCAGCCAAGGTCAAGTCCTTGCAAGAGACTTGGCTACAGGTTGTTAGGAGTCAACTGCTCTGGGCAGCTGAAGAATGAATGTTTCAGTCCTAAAGAAGGGGCCTAGGGGGTAAACCATAGCATCTATCCAGACCCAGAGAAGTCTTTGTCATGCCTGCAGTTTCATAAATGTGCTGTGAAGACATTCAGCCCAGAATGTCTTCACAACAAACAGGAAAAGAAAATAGGTATGTTCTCATCATGTAAATGACTTTCAGCATAATAGTAACAATAAAACCCATTTTCCACTTAGCAGTGCATCCAGGCAAGCATGTTTCTCAAATCGAATTTTATGAGTTGGGCCAGAGAGCATGAGTGTAAGCTTTGCCCCCTGACTTTTATTTCCAGACCAACAGTGGGTATGATTTACAGCCTCTCCACTTTCATTTATTGGCCATTATCACTTTGAATGATATCATTTCTGTGCCAGCTTCTTCCCTACTTTAAACTAGGTCAAGAATTAACTACAAGGTTTTCCAAAAAAAACTATGGAAGGGGCAGCTTTGTGAAAAGGAAAACTCATGAGACCAAGACTCAAGAAACCTGAGGCTTATTCTCAGTTCTGTCATTTCTTTCTCTCTTTCTCTCTCTCTCTCTCTCTATCCCCCACCCACTTTCTCTCTCCATCTCTGCCTCCCTTAATTTCCTAGAAATAACCACAACTTCCCTATTGTATAGATAAAAGAATAATGTACATACATCAAAACATTTTGGTGAGCATTATAATACTTCTTGAAGCTTTTATCATTGTTAGTTAACTGACCACAATTACTCATGCAAATCATTGTGCATGGAGAACCCATTCAAATATGCATCCATCATACTGGAATCTCTATAGAGAATTCTGGAATTTTTGGAATTTTTGATACATAAAGAGAGGAAAGGCAAACCCATCCAGATATTCAACCTCCATCTCACTTGGTGATTCAATCAGACATCCAACAAATACTCTTTGAGCACCAACTATGGGCCAAGCACTGGACATACCTGGAACAAACCTGTGGGAGACAGCATGGCTGAAAATGAATGATGTGGACTTTGAAGATTAGCGTATATTTCAATTCCAGCTTAGGCAGCTATAACCTTCACTTCTCTGAGTCTTGGTGTTTCTTTGTCCGTGAAAGAAGGCATTACCATAATGGACTGTTGAAAATAAGTGCAGTAGAGTTATGCATAAGGTACCATGGAAACCCCCAGGTGGGTACCTGACGCAGCCTTCAGATATCAGGGAAAGCCATTTGGTGGCGGTGACATCCGAACTGAGTCCCTGGGAATAAGCAAGAATCAGTCAAGCAAAAGGAGAAAAGATGGACAGTCCAAATAGTTAGCAGTTGCAAAGGCTTAGTGAGAAAGCACTGGAGAAACTGCATAAGTCATTTTATAGAAAGCATGGCATTCCCAGGGAGGGGAAGGGGACTGTGGGGAGAAGGGTTTTCAGGAACTACTATAAAGAACACAGGGACAAAACCAAGGGGGAGGGTAGAAGCAAGGGAGGGAGGGGGACTTAGAGAGGGTGAGGAGGAGGAGTGGGGAGAAAATACAGACAACTGTAATTAAACAACAATAAAATAATTTGGAAAAAAAAAAAGAACAGAAAGCATGGCATTCCCAGGACTAAAGGGACAGGGAGCACCAGTGCGCCCTGCCAGCAAGGCTGGCCTTCATCCAGAGAGCCGCAACGATGGAAGGGCACGTGGCAGAGCCTCACAGGATCATATGTGTTTGGGGGCTTTTGATTTTTTAATGACCACTCTACCTACAAAGGAGAAGGGTGGGACAGTCCCCAGTGGAGCACCAAAAGCAGAGACCAAGTGAGCAAGAGACAATGGGTGTAAACCCCAGCGATCAGCATTCATGCGGAGGGGCGGCATTCATGCAGAGAGAAGGCAGGAGGTGCGACAGGGCTGTGTGATGTATCCAGTGTCAGAGGAGGGAGGGGGAGAAGCCACAGTTCCCTCCCAGCATGCTGGTGTGGACACCCAAGCAGACACCAGGCCATTCCCTGAGGCAGGGAGCCCACAACAGAAGAAGGTCCTTGGGGCACAGGTAGGGAGGTAGGAGATGGTGGTGGAGGCAGAAATTATAAATTCAATATTACCTGTGTTGCAGTCTGAGAGGCTTGTAGAATAAATAACATTCACTGAGCACCCGTCACATGTATGTTCTACGCTATGCACTATATATATATGAGGGAGAGAGAAGCTCAGTGGATGATTACGAGTACTCTATAAAAATATAGTCATGTCATCCCTGCTATAGCCCTGAAGCACAGAGAGTTCAAAGAGTTAATTGACCAGCCCAGGTCAACACAGAGCATGTGTCTGAACCCAAGACCTTGTCCCAATCCCTCCACAGGACAGTACTGCATACCTGGGGGTGAGGCTCGGGATAGGGCTCTCATCTAAAGAGATTCAAGTTGGCATCACTACCATATAGATGATCACTAAAGCCAGGAGAATAGGTAGAACTAGCTAGTGATATTTACAGCAAACGATATTAGCTAACACGCCTTGAGTACTACCCGTGTGCTGGGATATTTTCAGATGCTTCACATCACTTAATTGTTACAGCAGTCTTATAAGACAGTATACAGTTTCCCAGGACTATATTCACAAAGTCACACCCACTAAAGCACTTGCACAACGGAAATTTACTATCGCACAGTTCTGGAAGCCCGAAGTCTGAGATCAAGGTTGGTCCCTGTGAGGACTGTGAGGGAGAATGGGCTGCACACCTCTCTCCTGGCTCCCAGGGTCTTGCTGGCAATCTTGGGCATCCCTGGGCTTCTAGCTGCACCACCCTGATCTCTGCCTCCAACTCCATGTGTCATTCTCCCTGTGTGTGTGTCTGTGTGTCCAAGTTTCCTCCTTTCGTAAGGACACCAGTCCTACTGGACAGGGCCCACCCTTAACTTGATCACCAGCAAAGACCCTATTTCCAAATGCCGGCACATTCACACATTCCCGGAGTTAAGACTTCAACATCTTTGCGGGGGGGGGTGGGGGGTTGTCATAATTCAACCCATAACAAACATCTGTTTCACAGATGAGAAAGCTGAAACACGAGCAGATAAGTGACACATTCTCAAGTGCCCAAGGTCACAAGGCCAATGCCCTGGAGACGGCGTAAGGGTGAGAAAAAGAGACTGTGGAACACTTACACCTGAGACTGACGGGAGATCCCACCTCCCTGCTCCCAGCAGACTGCACCAGAAGTGGGGCCCTGATCTAAGGGAAACCAGTCTCGAGGCTTGTCACTGGCCTACACGGTGACGTGGTATAAAAGCGCTGCTCGGCAGAGGCCCCTCACACTGCAGAGCGGCGGATTCATCTCATCGGGTTCTCCCTCCAGGGGAGAAATGCAGACACATCTGTGGTGGGAGCAGAAATGGAAAGATGTATAGAAAAGCCAGGAAGTTTCAGACACACAGACCAGGGGCAGCCCGGAGTGTGCGGAGGTAGAAGCTAAACGTAAAGGAGAGAAGTGAAAACCGCGTCAACTGAGGCAACAGAGGCAGTGGGAGGGAGCGGGTGAGTTGTGATGGAGTCCCAGGAAAACAGCATCAGCGGGATGGGATGGGATCGGGACCCTATGAAAGCCACACCGCCCTGCACTTGGCACACCAGCGCTGATACAACTGACAGCCTGCTGGTTTTCAGGATGGAGGAGCACTCCTCGCTGAGTTTCTCTGGGAGGTCAAGATTCCCACCCAAACTTATATCCACACTTGTCCTTACTACATTAATCTCTCCCTTTTTTGTTGTTTTCGTTTGTTTCCTGCAACCTTAAAATAATGTAACTCGAACACCCAGAGAGGCAAGAATAAAACATCGCTGAAGCTAATGGAAGAAAATGTTTCAAGAAGGAAATTTTCAATTGTGTCCAATATTATAGAAAAATCAAGTAATATAAGCACTTAAAAGTAACAGATTTGCCAGCATAAATGTGAGAGCTGGGTGTTTGGAGACAGAAGGCAGGTTGGGATGAGTGAGGAAATGAATGGGAGACGGCACTCTAAACCTCATCTGAGAGAGAGAGAGAGACAGATGAGGCTGTACGTAGACTTTGCCATGGAGTAGAGGGAGTGATTTATTTTAAGTGAGAGAGATTTAAAGATTTTTTTAGATTTTTATTGAATTTACTGGGGTGACATGGGCTAAAAAAATATATATAACTTTCAATAAACATATTTAAATGCAAGTAGAAATAAGCCTTTACTGAAGGTGAGGTTGAAAACGTTGGAGAGAACAGAAAACAACTGGTAGGACAAGTCACTGAGGACGCAAGTGGCCAGGTGGAAGCAGGTAGAGGAAATAACCTGAGACAGGAAGAAGGAAAACAGCAAGGCTGGGCGTGGACACATATCAGGCCAGACGAGGGTCTGACATTAAAGGTATTTCCTGTAATGGCTTCTATTTTCTGGGTGAAATGGGAGATAAGATTATCTGCTAACAATAAAGAGAACAGAGCCAGGAACAGCCTCGAGGCAGAGAAGAACGTTTGCGACAGTCACTTTGGAAAACGGCCGAGAGATCACACCGGGAGGGCAGTGAAGGCCCACTGTGGAGTACGGAGGGCTCGAATGAAAGCAAAGGCCACAGATCTGGTGTGAGACTTAGCTGTGATTTTGTGATTTCCTCCAGTCTCACTCGGTGGGGGCAGAAAAAGCAGGAACACTGGTAGTTGGGATTAACTCAAATCTGAGGACAGAAGTGCAAAGGAACAAGGACTTTAAGGTGTTAGGACAGGAATGATTGAAGAAATGAACAATATCTAGAGGGACTCCAGACAGAGTGGGCTTTGGCAAGGGGACAAAATGTGAGGACCCAGGAACCTCAAGGAATGGCTAAGTGGGAGTAAGAAGGAGGTCTGGGGTGATAAGAAGTTAACAATTTTAGAGGCAGAGAAGTTCTAGGTGATTTGTCGATCCTGAATTTGACCTCTAGGTCATAGATGTGTGTGTTGTGAGTCTGTCCAGCTTCTTGCTCTTTGGGGAACTTTCCATCTGTCATCATGTGTGGTTCTGGTTGCACAGTTCTTCCTGGAGCCTTACTCCGTCCCACCCTCACCACAAGGGTTGGTTGGCATGGGACGCAGACCGATGACCTCATCCCCTGGCCACAGGGCTGGGTTCAGGGCTGGGGATGTGACCAAGAAGATATCAGACTCTGAGATTTCTTCCACGGATGTTGGAGGCAGCAAGACTCTCTTTTTCTGAGCTCATGAGTTGGAACAACTGGGTAGCTGTCTGTGACCACCTTTCCTGGCAGCATAGAGGAACCTGTCTGCAGAAGGCGAAAGTGAGACCAACATGCAAAGGCAAGCCAATCAAGCAGAGGTGAAGGATGGACAGGAGCAAAAAGAACCCAGATCATTTGAATTCATGGATCTAGCAATGCTGAAAACAGTCTACCCCTGAATCTTTCAAATGATGCCCCGCCCCCAAATTCTCTCTTGGGCTTCAGGTAGTCTAAATTGGATTTCTATAAACTGCTGTCTAGCGTGTAAGTGGCTGAAACGAAAGGACAGAATGGTGTGAAAGCTAAGAAGGCCAAGACACTGAAGAGAGAGTGCTACGCGGGTTTGGTTGATAGTCAGTCACAAGAGAGACCCAAAATGACAGCAGTGCTCAATGGGGGTGGAAGCCACCTGTGAACCATCTGCAACAGATAACAGCAAGGAGGACCAGAAGAGAGTTACACATCAGTTAGCCAGAGCCTCAAAAGCGCAACTGTTTGTATACAAAGGTGAAGGAAGAACAATATGGAGGCTGAGTAGGGCAAAGAGAAGCACGCAGACCCTTCTTGCTGATGAAAAGTGGGATGTGCAAGAATGTGGGTGACAGCGCTGCTGCATACAGTCGACAGAGCTGTCCTGGCAGAGGTTGTGCTGTGTAACCACGGAATGCTTCCCCAGTGAAAACCAGGCTCTGTTTCTAAGTGCTCAGTGATGTTGCAATATCAGTAATGTAGGCATTCTTTGGTTTTCAGCCCACCACACCTTGACCTTGAATCACTCGCTATTCATCTGTAAGACAGACTATAAGGTAAAATTGGAAATTTATATGAAACAGGTTCCACTTTTTCCCTTGACATACTTTATGTATTTATTTAAATGTCTCAGACAATGACCAGAACAAGACCCTCAGCAGCAGTTATCACTCCAGTGTATTTGGTAGAAGAGTGAGTGTTAAATATTTTAAAGCTCTATTTAGAACAATCACATCGTCCTCATGCATTTTATGGGACATAAAATATACACGGCTGTTACGGAAGAACGAGGCCTGCCGCGGAAATGTGAAGCTGGCCTGCCGGCCTGGGAGTGAATGCACGACACAAAGCCCACGACCAACAGGCAGTGCAACAAGGAGAGATGGCTTTACCCGAGGGATTTTCAATGTGTCCAAAGCACAGATAGTTGATGTGCATATGGACCGTATACATGGACAGAATTTCTTTTTCTCAGCCCATACACTCTTTCTGCCAGGAAGCGCTGAGGACTACATTCAAGAATTTTTAAGATGTCTATATGTGTTAAACATGACTGCCTATATGTTTGAGTCATGCATTAGGAATATTACATAAACATGTATTCAGATAAATGGAATGTAATTCTGTATAATAAAGAGAAAGCACAGAACTAATAAGTATAGACCACTTTTATTCTCATAAAAATGTAGAAATATAAGTAATGATAAATCAAAATGGAAAAATAACATAACAGCCTATGTCTTTAAAGTGATGCTGCTAAATGTATTTTTAAATAACGTGGAAAATAAATTTACAGAGAAAATAAAAAGTTATTAAAGACTGTATTTAGAGAATGTACAGAAACAATCCCCCCCAACATATGTCACCCCCACCCACCCCACGACTGCTTCCGACGGCCTGGGCTGAGCAGAGCCTCTCAGCAGCTGCACCCTCCTGGACGCGAAGGCGAAGCCTCCTCCTCCGCTCCGGCTGAGCGCGGGTCTGTGGTGGCATCTGCTGCGTTTGGAGCTGATGAGGGGACCCCCAGAGCCTGCAGGGCTTCCCCCAGGAAAATCCAAGGCTGCCCCTCCTGCGTGTGGCAGACCTAACTCCTGTCCTCAGTCAGGGTCAGGCGGGTGTGTCCACTCAGTTGTGAAATGCTCCCTCGCTCTGTCCTTGCTCAGGAAGGAGCATCCAGGCCAAGGGGACCCACCCACTGCAGCGATCCTTGGTCACTCTCCCTCTGTGTGGCCTGTCACCCAACCTGCAAGTGTCAAACTCGTGTCCTCTCTTCTCGAGTTTTCATTTTCTTCTAATGTTTCCTTGTAATCTATATCCCCTCTCCTTTAATTAGACAGCAACACTTTTTTCAGGGACTAAAAAATAATTTCCTACAGCAGGAATAATTTTGAGAGAATCACCCAAAAGAGTAACACAGTTTTCTGTTGGAAGTTAAAAATAGGACTTCCTGAAAAATACCTGTGAAATAGAATTTTACGAGGAAGGCAGAAAGGGAGAGAAAGTCATAATAAAACCCTGATTTTTGAAACGGTACACTCGCTGTGAGTGCATTTGACATACTGGTGAACAAAGCTGTGTGAGCCGTCTTTGTCTTAGAGGTTTCGTGTTAGCAGCTCCATTTCCAGAGACCTGACATCAGCCCTGGTCAGACATCAGAAGTTACCACCAAATGCAATCTGGCAGCAGCATTTTAAACCAGGTAAGTTTCTTACAGGACCTCAGACCATGCAGGTTTAATCCAAATAATTAAGTGTACTGCTTTTTTAAAAATTCATACAGGTTACACTCAGAAATCTCAGTTACTTTTGGCCTTCGATTCTCGACTGTATGGATATTTTCCTTCCTTTATGCAAGCAATTTTCACCCCCAACACAGGATCCAGGAGAAACCAGAGGATGGTGGACTAGCAGAGAAGACACGGCCTTTGATTCAGAGTCAACGTGGTGTGTATCCTGGTCTGTCACCGACCAACTGCACCCTTGGGTGGGTAATGCCCTCTCTGAGCCTCAGAGAGGTTGCAAAGTAAAAACATTAAAGCTTCTCCACGTGACCATTACAAGAATTAAATTGGGTAGTAGAGCCCCTGGCTCACAATAGATAGCCCACAAATGTTAATCCCCCACTGGCATTTCCCATTTTAGACACGAGATCTAGTGGAATTCTGGGTCCCAAAGTGCCAGCAAATGAAGTAACAGGTGTGTTTCGTGCCAAACCTGTATCTACCTTTGAGATTCTTTGTTGCCGATGATGGATTCTTGCTGTATTGTCAAACCATACAACATTCACCCGCTGATCAAATTTGGAAGGTCTGGAGGGTTTGTCAACTTGAGCGTAGTGTCCCATCTCTTCACTCCACATCCCTCAAGAGATACTGTGTTCAATGAAGAAGTTTTAAGTGGCCTTGCAGGTGTCTATCTTGCCTGGTGGTCACATCTTTGAAGCAGGCACAGGTGACAAAGTGATGCTGGTGGGAATGGATCAGGCTTTCAAGACATTTGATGATTTCGTAGTCAGGAAGAGCAAGGCTGCTCATGTTCAAGCCCAGCATCTGGGAAACCACCTCCCTAAAGTCCACCAGCTGGAATATCAAACAGAAACACATTAACTGAGAGGACAAATGTCTCAACTACTGCTGAGCCAAATGCCACCGTGACAAAAATCATGGAAAACCCAGGTGTGTGTGAGGCAGGTAAGTTACTTACTCCCCCTGGCCTTAGTCCTTTCATGTACAAAACAAGAAGGCTAGCCTACTAAATTACCTCTAAAGTCCTTTCAGGCACCAACCTTCAGCAAGCTCCTAACCACTTTTCCAATGAGCCAATGTGGTATGGGCTACCATATCAAGGATCCCAAGTAAGCAACTAAGATTTCATTTGCTCACATCCAGGATGGGAATAACCGCAGACCGGTCCCCAGGGCTGTTCTGAAATGCGGATCAAATGGAATGATGGCTGCGTATGTGTTCTGCACTCTAGGAAGTGCCATACAAACGCTACTGTGGCCGTACCCATGGGTGGCAAGTGCTTATGCACTAGCGTGCTGACTGGACAACAGCCTTACAACTAAAGGAAGAACAAATGGCGAGCCAGTATGAGCCAATGAAAACAAGAGGGCTTCTAAGTAATGTTCAAATCCCAGCAGACAGATCGCCACCTCACAACCCAGAGCATTGGAGTCTCTGGAACCACACACACACACACACACACACACACACAATTGAGGAGGCTGGGGGTAGGAACTAGACAACACAATGGTGGAAATGCGCCTCACACTCCTTCCATTTCTCATAAACTGGTTGATGTTTCCAGGTTGAAGCAGAAGCAGATAAATCAGGGATATCTAGGCAACACCTTGCTAGAGGTGCCTTCCATTTTTTTTTTTTTACAGATTTTATTTATTTTACTTTTTAGAGAACAGGGAAGGGAGGGAGAAAGAGAGGCAGAAAAACATCTATGTGTGGTTGCCTCTCCCGTGCCCCTAACCGGGAACCTGGTCTACAACCCAGGCATGTGCCCTGACAGGGAATCGAACCAGTGACCCTTCAGTACACAGGCCAGTGTTCAGTCCACTGAGCCACACCAGCCAGAGTGGTGCCTTCCATTTCAGAAAAGGAGGGATTGGGCCTGAAGACAGCCATTACTTCCAGACCAGCCTTCCAAACCCTCCCTCCACAAGTTCATTCACTTCCCAACCTGTTTCGTACATCAAGTCCAGTTGGGGAAATGTCATACTTTTCTCCAGCCTCGTCTCCCTGATGAAAACGTTTTCCTCAGATTTCCTCGTCCTTTCGAATATGGTCAAAGCTCTTAATCCCGGAGTGGTTTCCCTCTGAGAACACTCACATGTCGTCTGGCCTTCCTCAACTCTGCCCCACACATGAGCCAGAGCAGGGGCAGCCAAAGAGAAGAAACAGCCTCGGACGCGAGTCCGCCCTGAGCCGGTGGAGCATCAGAAGCAGAGTGACATGAAAGCCAAAAGCGGCGGGGTCAGGCTGCCCCGAACAGGCCTCTCTAGACCTGACCTGCTGATGCGCTCGCCAGATAACACTCTCCTTCTTGCAGCCGGCAAGGGAACGAGCCCTGTTTTACGGCTTACATCTGGCCTCGGTCAGCCCTCCAGCCTGGGTGCCATTGTTTGAGATTCGGGACTATCTCCTGCAACTGATCTCTGCTGGAGATAAGGTTTGTCCTGACCTCCACCGGAGGCTGAAGGACTGGTGACTGCGAGAAGGTGGGGGGCGACGTAACCTTCCTAGGGAGGCAACAGGCAGACACAGAGCCTGGCTTCTCACGGGCCCTCCATTGCTCTGATAAAATGTTTCTTTCCTACAATTTGTGCCATGAAGACGGGAATTGCTTTACTTAGCGGAGTAAATAATAATGGTTCTTTTAAGGCCAAAAAGATGCTGGACGGCCAGCAGAGATGTTGAAATGACAACAGAAAGCTCTTGTAAATTGTTTATGAAGTGAACAGTGATCAAGCTTTTGAGTTGGGAGATCTTTCCTAAGGAAGGAGGTTTCACCACCGCGTTTCCACCCACCTGCTGTTCTCTCTTTTCTGCTTCCTCCAGAGATTTTTTCAGGGTCCTCGTTTCGCTGGTTACCACCTCCATCATGCTCCTGGCCCTCTCTTTGTCCTCCTTGGCCTCATGCTCTGTCGCATCCAGTTCTGACTGGACAGACAGCAGCCTTTTCTCTGCTTTCTCCTTCATCTTCTCCAGTTCGTCTCTGGATTTGTTTAGGTCTTCGATGGCTTTGGTCTGTTCCAAAGTTTTAATCTAACAAGACAAGAAAATGCTGGTGATTTCTTTGGTATTTATTTAGGAAAACTTTATACACAAGTCAGAAGTCGATGGAATTCACTTAGTAACATTTTTATGAATAAAGGATGAAATTCATTCCAATCAAACAGACTTTGCCAAACATATGTGCCAGACAAACCTGTCTTAGGGCAGTTATGTTTATAAACAACATATCAGAGTACCATTATTAGGAAAATCAATGAGATAAAATGGTACAAAGCATGATTCTGGGGTTCAGTATTAAAATAAAGTCTGCTAGTACTTACGCACAAACTCTCTGAGCTTCCTAGGCAAAAGCAACTTGCACTTTTTGCCCCCACCAGTGGGTCACTCCTGATTTACAGCAGCAAGGAGGGCAAAATGTCTCCTCCGTTGGTGTTTTACCACAGGGAGGCCCCACCTAAAATGCCCTCAGCAAGTCTTCATCGCTGCTGTGAGGCAAATCTACATCAGCAGTTTCTCAGAAAAATGCCTTCTGACTTTCCCATGAGACCAGGGGCAAGAGGCGGCAACGGTATTCCATCTCACGCCAGGGGGAGGGCGCAGGCCTCTCTCCAAGAAGCTGACCTGGGATCTTAAAGCCAAAGCACAGAGCATCCTGGATGTAAGGCACATACTTTTTTTAGCTTAGGATTTCAAATTATACTAGATATGCTAACAAAAAGAATCTGAGTAAAACGGGATAAAATTCTGATGCACACTGGAATTGGGATGAACCCTGAAGACATTATGCCAGGCACAAAAGGACATGTTTGTGTAATTGCACTAGGGGAGGCACCCAGGACAGGCTCAGTCATGGAGATGCAGTGCAGGACAGACGGTACCAGGTGCTGGGAGCGCGAAGAGTCACTGTTTTGTAGGCACAGGGTTTCGGTGGGGGCTGATGGGAAAGCTCTGGAGATGCAGAACGATGATGGTTGCAGGAACACGGGGAAAGTATACTTAACCCCACTGAACTGACCGCTGAACATGATAACGTGGTCGATTTTATGCCATGCATATTTCACCACAATAAAACATTGAGGTACTTTTGTATAATTAGACCCAACACTGTCTTTAACTGAACTCATTAAAAATATACATGAATGAGCTGCCACTTATTATATACTGGGACAGCCACAATCAAAAAGACAAATGATAACAAGTGTTGGTGAAGATGCGGAAAAACCAGAAGCCTCACGTACTGCTGGTCCCAGTGGCCAACGATGCAGTTGCTGAGAACAGCTTGACAGGTTTCAGAAAGTTAAACACAGAGCTAACATACGACCCAGCAATTCACCCCTCAGTGTATGCTATGTATTCAAGAGAACTGAAAACTTAGGACCACAAAAAAAGCCTGTGCATAAATGTTCACAGCATGTTCAAAATCACCAGAGTAAAAACCACCCAAATATCTATCAAATGATAAACAGATAAGTAAAATGTGTCATACCCATAAAATGGAATATTATTTGGCAATAAGAGGGAGTGAAGTACTGATTCATGCTACAACATGGGTGAACCTTGGGAACATTATACTACAGGGGAAAGTCAGCCCTGGAGGACCACTTACGGGATGAGTCCCTTTACATGAAAGACCCTGAAAAGGCTGGGGCTGAGGGCGGAGAGGATGGGAGTGACTGCTAATGGGCACAGGGCTTCTCTCTGCTGCGAGAAAAATAGTCTGAAATCAGATAGCCGTGATGTTTACACAACTCTGCCAACACACTAAAAGCCACTGAATTATACATTTCAAAGGGTGAATTTTATGATGTGAATTGTATCTCAATAAAGCTGTTATTGGAAAGTGCATTTATAAAGGTCTTTAAAAAGCATAAAAATAAATTACTTTGAAACAAATACATAAGTGCATGTGGAATGAACAAATGAAGAGCAAATGAAGATCAGCAGAGCTGTGAGTTTAGTTCTGAGCTTCCTACCAATTCAGACGGACCACAGGCATATTCTAAAAAAAAAAAAAAAACACCATAACTTTCTGTTTTAATTTTTGTTGAAAATCATTTTTAAATTATGTATGAGAGCAATAAAATAAAATAAACCATGTAATGACTGTTTGCTGCTTTCCCCCTTTCATCCTATCCCTTCTTTCCAACCAAGGATGTTCACTTGCCTCATGTACGCCCCTCCCTGTTCGGAGGGCAGACGCTGGGTCATGGGGGGCATGTCAAAGAAGAAAGCCTGGGAGACTAACTCTCAATTACAGGATAAAGAGAGGATGTAATGTAAATATTTGTAATACGTAAATATTTTACATATTGGGGACATTCCATGGATACAACAAATATCAATTTTAAAACAAGGTTACCTCCCTTCATGTGCAAACTCACGGCTGCAGAGAAAATATGTAGCAAACAGGGAAGTTGCTGGGATTGGTGTGTCGAATTCAAAATCGGGGATTAAC
>PVIA01016039.1:0-20462 GCA_004024845.1 Tonatia bakeri | reverse complement strand
TTTCTTACTAATTTCTGGCCATGCTTAAGTTATTTTAAAGGTGAATCTACCGTTTACATACATTCTGGGCTCTTCATTTATTTTTAGAACTTGAAAATCAGCTTGTCTAACCCCAAGTAGATTAATGGCTACTACCATTGCCTCATTTTTGCAACAATCTCACCTGTCTGTCTACCTATCTGTATAAAATTAGTTTACAAAAAAAAAAAAAAACAGATTGTAGAGAGCGTTTAGAGGCTCGGGCTTGCAACACTGTTTTCCAATGTGATCACATCGAGTGAAATATCACTAAGTTTTCCTTCGTGAGCAAAGGGACACCTGTGGTTCAAAATCTTGAGTTTGTTAGTGACGATCTCAGAATCCGGACACCCAGGGTGCAGACAGCACCTCTGCCAGCAACTTGGGACACTTCCCTTGAAGCCTTTGACTAAAGATCCTCTCTAAGGCACGCCAGTATGAAAGACAGAGGACGTCTCTCCCAGCCTGTCCGAGAAGGAGTTCTCCTTCCCCTTCCCATGTTACAATTACCCAACTCTGTCTCAGGAGAACAGCTCCCCATGCCTCCCGCCCCAGTGGCTGCCAGCGGCGGGCAGGGAACAGGGGGTGTGTGCACCCATGCTGGAGACAGACTCCACAGAGGACTGCATGCTGGTAAGCCTGTCGGGAGCAGGCTGGGCTCGCACAGGGAGACCTGGTTGACGGCGGACTCGGAGACCTGGGCGCCACTGCGGGGCCGACATGTGCACAGAGGTGGCACCATCCTAAACAATGTCTTCCACGTGCGGGACGCAGCTTCCATCAGCATCCAGCACGGGCGACTTGTCCCTGCACTTTTTCCGAGCAAACAGGTGGAGCTGGGAGGGCTTGCAGTGGGTGGGTGTGGGGGGGGAAGGGGGGACAGGACGCAGTGGGAAAGCCATCACCGCTCTCTTTCCACAGACGCCCCTACCACTCTCCACTCGCCAGGGCTGGCCGAGCAGGGTTCCACGGGTGGCAGAGACCACTGGAAGCAACCCTTGGCTCTTGTTTGTTTTCCTAATGCAAAGGACAGCCCAGCGGATCTCAACGAGACCACACAAAGCCAGGCACTCAGACGCCGCGTTCTCCTCAGTGGGATGGGACACAGAGGCACCTGTGGGGTCCCTGCCCCTGGACTGCCCAGCGGGGGCCAGCAAAACGGCCCCGCCTCCTCCACCCCAACTTGAGCCCCTTCGGGAAGAACTGCCGCCACCCACATTGCAACACCTCCCTCTTTGCCTGACACCATTTCTCGCCAAAGCCTGCCTCTTCTCCCAGAAAACAACCACCACAACAAAAATAATATGAGGGCTTCTGACAGCTCAACCCAGGACGTTATCAGAACCAGGTGGCCCTGCCACGTGCAATGGAAATGGACAAGCGACCTGAGCTGAGAAGTGACCCAGCCCTCGACACAGGGCCCCGGGCCCACGCGGCAAGCAGGGAAGGGCGGCAGGGACGTCCACACAGCCACTCTGTCCCCATTTCCAGGGCCGCCTCACAAAGGAGCACCAACTGTGTAGCTCAACACAACAAACGTGTTCTGGAGGCCGAGAGTCCAAAATGCAAGTGTCGCCGGGGCCGTTCCCGGTCTGAAACCCACAGAGCGAACCCTTCTTCACCCCCCGCTTTCCGGGGGCCGGCCAGCAGTCCTCAGTGCCACGGACTGAGTGTCTGTGCCCCCTGAACGTTCCTGTGTTGAAACCCCTTCTGCCCCGTGGTGGCATTCAGAGGTGGGGTCTTGGGAGGTGACAGGTCATGAGGGCGGGGCCTCAGGGCTGGCATCTGAGTGCTTAGAAGAGGTCAGAGAGCCTGTGCTCAGTCTCTGCCCTGTGGCGGTGCAGAAAGGGGCCTGGCTGTGGCTAAGCCACCGGTTAGGGCCTGTTGTCGTGGCAGTCCACGCTGAGACACTCCTCGGCTCTCCTTGGCTTGAGCTGCAGCACTCCAGTTGCTGCCCCCAAGGTCACGCGGTGTCCCCCCTCCCGTCTCTGTGTCCCCTCTTCTTTCAGGACACCCGTCTCACTGGGTCAGGGGCCTCTACCTCCACATGACCTCATCTCAACTCACTCCGTCCTCAGGGACCCCATTTCCCAGCGAGGGCACATTCCGAGGTGCTAGGGATCAGGACTTGGACACACCTTTTAGGGGAGGGGACACAAGACCGCTCATAACGGCCACCAAACCCCCGCAGTGGCTCCTCCGTGCTCAGAGAGGAAGTCCGAAGCCTGCTTCCGGGCCCCCAGGGAGTCTGCACCTGTCCCCCCAGCCGGCTCTCTGCCAGGTTTCCGGCCCCACCCTTCTCTAGGTGTCCAGATCCCAGGAGTCATTCAAGGTCCTTGAGCACATCGGTTTCCCAAAAACCCTAACACAAAGCACTCCTGCCCACTCCAGACCTCTTACTCAATGCCACTCGAGCACGAGTGGTCCCTGCGGCTTTGACCTCTGCGTGGAAGTAAGCCCTCCTCTCTGACTAGAGGAGGGGGACGTTGTTGACCTTGGGTTCGGACCTGGTTCTCATGTTCTGGTGTCAGCTGTGATGGAAGGTCAGGGCCAGGATCCCCAGGGTCTGTCCCCTCCCCCAGTTAAGCCCAGGGTCCTAACGGAGAACACGCCCCACAAGCCACTGCACCACCAACTCCCCCCGCCCCCACCTTTCACCTGGCTGGATTTCCAGCAGAGCCCTCGGCACAGCAAGCTCACTTCTCTAGCAGAGGCAGGGCGGTGAGGGGGTCACTCCTTCTCGGTCGGGAGGCCCGGCGCCTGGGACAGGACTGGGCGGGGCCGGGGAGGAGCGCTAACTACCCAGCAGCCTCCAGGCACTACTCAATTGGGAATCCCTATGCCCTGATCTCTTCCTTCTGCTTTATCCCATCAAAAGGTTGTCGAATTTCTTCTGAAACGTCTTCAGTGATAGGGCGTCTCCCACCGTGGTGGCGGGTCGTCCCTTCCTCAGTTCTCCCTGTTGGGGAGGGAAGACCGTTCACTGAGCTCCTGCTCATGCCCGAGTCACAGCAGATGGGGAAGGGGTTGCAGCAGCCACGCAGCTTCTCCCTGGGCACCGGGAGGGCCACGCCGCCCCAGCCCCACCACAGAAGGGACTCCAGACCCTCTGGCTCTGCCACAGGCTCCCCCCACCAGCCTCCACCTCCAGGAGTGGGCCTGGGGGCCTGAGACGCACCTTGGACCAGCGGCATCTCACCTCCCCTAGGTACCCCACCCCGACCTTATCTCCGGAGCCTGGCCCCTCGCTGGCCTCATGCCTCCCTGTGACGCAGCCCACCTGGCCTCACACCTCTGCCTAGCACACGTGGCTCGAGTGATCTGCCTGTGCCTTGGCAACTCGGGAAGAGGTTTGTGAGGGAGTTTCCACCTTAACACATCTAACCAGGAAAAGAAATGACACTGCTTGTTGCCAAGGGCTTTGGGGTTTTTTTTAAGGTTTTATTTATTTATTTTAGAAAGGGGGAAGGGAGGGAGAAAAAGAGAAAGAGAGACATCAATCAGCCCCTTCTTGCACACCCCCAGTTGGGGACCTGGCCCCCAACCCAGGCATGTGCCCTAACCGGGAATCAAACCCGCACCCCTTCTGTTTGTGGAACGATGCCCAGCTCTCTGAGCCACACCAGCCAGGGCCCAGGTGCTTCTTGATGTGATCCCCTGGCAGACTGCGTGCTGAAAGCCACAGGGAACAGAACAGCGAGGCTGTGTGCTCAGGCCAAGTGAGCAAGCCGCACAGTGAGTCACTAGAACGAGAACAAGAGAGAAGCCACAGCTCGGGCTCCACCTGGTTGAGGAGGTGGATGGGGCCACGCAGCACGGCATTCTCGGTGCCAAACCCCTGAGCCCCGGGTACTGCACGCTTGAGCCCCAAATACTGCCCGCTGAGCCCCAGGTCCTGCACACCCGAGCCCCACGGCACTGAGTTCTGAGCCCCAGGGTGCTGTTTCCCCAAGGCCTGGGGAGGCTGCGCCCTTCTGTCCCAGGATCCTGCAGGCTCAGCACCAGCCTGACAGCTGCAAGTCCCTTCGCCAGAGAACTCCCACTCCCGGGTCACACGGGCGGCGGAGCAGGTGCACGAACCTCGCCCACCCATTCCCGCACTGTCGCCGCCCCTCTACACAGGAGGAAACAGGCCCGAGAGGTTAAGCAAGTCACCACATTCCCCTGTAAACAAGCGAAAGAGCCGGGCCTCAAGCAAGGCCAGGCACCTGGGTCCCAGACCCCACGTCTGGGCCGCTAGCCCTCCTGGTGGGAGTGGCCACTTCCACACGGTTTGGGAAAATTGTTTGCAGCCACCTGGATTTGAAATTGAGCATGGGCTGCGAACCAGGCATCGTAGGTTCGATTCCCAGTCAGGGCACATGCCTGGGTTGCAGGCCATGTCCCGCAGCAACCGCACATTGATGTCTCTCTCTCTCTCTCTCAATAAATAAATAAATAAATAAATAAATAAATAAATAAATAAATAAATAAATAAATATGTTCAAATACTTTGACCTGCTAAGTACCTTCTGGGAATCCATCCAAATGAAATATCCCAGAATGGGGGGGGGGGGAGCTTTATGTACAAAGATGTCCATTGCCTTATTGTGATTAAGACACACTGCACTCAGAAAATGTCCAAATGTCCAACAGTTAGGGAAGAGGTGACATACCTGAAACTGTGGTTTTCTATGTTTTTTATCAAAAAGATACCACTTAGGAAAAGCCAGAAAATGCACTGTCCTTTTAAATAAGAACTGTCCCACCAGATGACAAGATGACCTATATTATCGTTCTACCCATGTAAGACCACTTCTTGAGCGCCGTCTGCATGCCGAGCGCTGCGCGGGTTGAAGGATAAATTGGAACAGGAGAAAACACTCAGGTCCTGTCTCCTGACGCCCACCACGGAGGGGTCGTCGCCCCCGGGCCAGAAAATTCGTGTCGAAGATGAAAACAAAGGTGAACCTCACACACCGAAGAGAGAGAGCAGTGGGCTGTCTTCTCTTTTTTTATTCTTGTTGCATTTCCACACGTGCAGCAGTGAGCACGGTTGCTTTCTTTAATAAGACAAGCACTGTATCCTTTAGAAACTTTGTTCTCCCCACCCCCTCCTCATCCATCAGCCCCCGCAGCCACGGCTCCTGGGAGAGACCTCTGGCGCCAGGCCGTGAGAACCAAAGTCGGGGACCAAGTCCGCTTCTTCTCCAGGCCCCTGCTCCATGCTCGCCAGGTCCCGGGCATAAACGCCCCACAGGGAACAGCACGGTTCAATGAAGAACTCCAAGTACTGCCCACCTGAACCCCAGGTACCACCCACCTGAGAAAGGGGGAAGGGAGGGAGGCAGGTCTGTGTGTGACTTCCAGGTCAGCCTGTCCCCGAGCTGTGTGGGCCTGGGATCATAGGTCCCCAAGCCCCTCGGCCACTCCCTTCTCTGTCCTGTGGGATGAGCAGCCCTTCTGAGTGTCACGCACCCCACGGACACCACACACACCGCAGGCTCCTGATTGCTGACGGCTGCAGTCTGTTGGAGTTAGCTGAGCCAGGGTCCCCTTGGGCTGCTGCCCTCATCCGACGGCTCTGTTCTTGCTCACACTGGACAAATGTCACGGAGCCCGCTTATCAGAAAGACCCAGCCTGGTCTCAGAGGGATGTCCACGGGAGGTCTGCCCCTCCCCAGTGCCCCCGAAAGAGCTCCCTGTGCGACCGGCGCCTCGTCCCCTGCGGAACGTAAACAATACCATTGACAAGGGCAATTTTCAGATGAGTCGAGAGAAGCACGTGCGATTCCCCCTGCCCTCACTGTCGTCCCTGCACAACAGGCAGATGATGACGTCGGGCTGTGTCTAATAGTGACTCCAGGCCACAGGGAACAAGCCCACACAGTCTCTCAATCTCACACTGAGACATCCGGCTCTGACGTGCTGCTCTGTCTGCACTGGGCGCTCATGTTCTGCAGAGTCCTCTTTCTTCCCCTTCCTCTTCCCCAGGGGCATGGGATTTGTGGAAACTTCCAGCCCCACCCGCCCGATGCCCGTGGTCTGTGAAACTCGGGATCCCAAATTCCCGCTGCCCCACCTGGCTGGCCTTGGGCTGTGCCGAGACCCTTCCCAACTTTTCTCTTGGCTCTTTCGGCCCCTTAGTAAGTCACTGTGCTCTCTTCCTGTCGAGTTTGCCTGCTCCTTGGACCACATCTGCTGGGGGCAGGGAGGGGTTGGGAAAGGACTCCAGCAGCCCCTGCCCCGTCCCAGAGGCAGCCGGGAGGGCAGTGCGGTGGTGAGACAGAGGCAGCAGACAGCGTCTCCGGGCCAGATGCACGCCAACTCCAAGACCCCAGACTCCAGAAAAACCGTGCTGGACCCCAACTAATTGGTTCGGCCACCTGCCCCCCACACCCCATGGGTGGTCCCCAAGCCCGAGACAAGCAGCAGCAGGAAACTGTGTGGCTGCACGCTGGACTTTTCCACCTGCAGACTGCGCAGTGCCATCTGTATCAGCCGGCCAGCACCGCGACCACACGCCACCACACACTGCATGGATGGAACAGCAGTTCCCGCCCCCTAGTCCCGGAGGCTGGAGGCCCACAACCAGGTTCTCCTGGTCTCGAAGACGACCAGCCTTCTCACCGTGTCCTCACACGGTCACCCCTCTGTGTGCGCCTGGGGTCTGATGTCGCCTTATAGGGACACTGGTAGGATGCAGGAGGGCCACCCATGTGACCTCACTTTACCTTAATCGCCCACCTCTTTAAAAGCTCGGCCTCCACGCGCAGCCTCATCCTAAGATATTGGGGCTTTAGACTTCCACGTGTGAAGTGGGGACGAGCCGACCCATAACACACCATCGTCTGAGCTGTTCCTTCCCAGGCAAGAACGCCGAGGCTGTTTCCAGGTCACAGAGCGGAGTGGTCTTGGAAGCCAGAGTCGCTGAGCCCACCTCCTTGGCACCCCCACCGCCCTTCAACCGTGCCAACAGCTCTCCACAGCCCTGTGACTGTTCAGCTTCCATCCAGGGACGAGTGCCGCTGGCTTCTTTGTGGGAGAGCATGGGGTCAGAAGATGAGAGGCTCATGGGTCAGACTCAGCCACCAGCCCAGGCCTTTGGCTGGTCATTGAAAGCTGACCAAGCCTGAATATCCTGGCCTGTGAAGCAGGGAAGTCAATGCTAAGTTCCTAAGAGGTGACATCGGCCACCGGGAAAAGCCCAGAGAGGTCTCAGGTCTGTTTTGGTCCATGATGCGGACTCCACTCTGGACCCCCAGTGGCTCACCTGTGAAGTCAGAGAGAAGGCGGATGCCCACTGCGCTCTAGGGCTGTGGGATGAGGGAGAGAGGACGTGGCCTCAAGGACAGGTGGACCCTCGCATCTCACCCAGGGGCTGGGGTGAGGACCAGCCACTCCAGGCGTTGGCTGCTGCACATGACAAATGAAGCTTTCGTGTCGCTGTGCGGGGGTAGCACGATTGTGTGTGGCAACCCCTTCCGCAAGGAACATCAGGCAGGGTTGTCGTGAGGCTCCGCCCGTGTCTCACACAGCGCGAACAACACACGTATGTTAATTTCCTCCACGTGTCCTGACAAGTAGGTGGCCGGAACCAGGCTTGTCCACTGCGGCTCCTGCAGAGATGCTAGCCTCACCCTCGGCGAGCCAAGGGCTCAGCCATTCAGAGAGCAGTGCCCATCATTGAACAGAGGAGCCACGCATGACCCTTGGGCACCACACCGCCCCACTTAATCCTCAGACCTGACAGGTCCCTTGACCTGCCTCTGTGACCCTTCCCCTGAGTCTGCTGACTCCGGGCCTGGGCTCTTCACCCGGGAAGAGGGGAACCAGTGGAACTGGTCCTCTTCCCCTGCAGAACGCCCTCCCCGCCTGACACCTGCGCCAGACTGCAGCGCACCCCTGCTCCAGACCGCGGGGCTGACTGAGAACTGGGCACTGCGGGGCGGGGGTGGGGGGGGGAGGGAAGGCCAGGGGTTGGGAGGATGCGCCAAGTTCAGGATTGGAGACTCAAGGCTAAATTCAGTAACACCACCACAGTGTCACCAACAGGCACTAGAGTGATCACCGAGTTCTGTCGGGGCTTGTCCCAGACGGCATCTCATTTGCACAGAGCAGGTCCAGGAGACGGTCAGAGCCGTGGGCGCACGCTCCACTCCGACATCCATCAGCACAGCCGTGCTGGAAGTGCGGGCCGCTTCCAGACGTGTGAGCGGCGGGAACCCAACGCGCAAGTATCCGTCTGTTAGGGTGGGGGCACGGTCAGAACGAGGGTTAGGGTTTCTGAGTAAACGGGAGCGCGGTCGTCAGCCCAGCGTGCCAGTTGGGCGTCCTGCGCAACAGCACCCCCTAAAGGGCTCACCCCGAGCTGCGGTGCTACACTGGTGACGCCCTTCCCCATTTATCGGGTACCTCTATGTGCCAGGCCCCGTGCTGGGCTCTGAACGCAAACTCCTCGACCGACTGGCTCCTCTAAGGCACTACTGATAATAAAGATCACTATCTGCTTCAGAAGGAGGTAACGTGGAGGCTCGAGGAGGGTCCATGACTGGAGCGAGGCCACACGGCTAGAAGCAGAATTCAGGTCTTCCTTGCTCCCCCCTTGGGCCCCACTGCGGGTGGACGGGCCTTGGGGCCTCGCTCAGTCCCCAGCAAGCTCTGAGGGGTCCTATGGGCTAGGACCCTCACTCTGAAACAGGGCGTGGGAAAAACCGAACCCTGGGATCGGAGCCGGTAAGGACACCTCCCCCACTAACGCTCTGCCTTGTCTCCAGGGACTGGGCAGCGACTGGGCAGCTGCAGAGGGTCCTCAGGTGGCGGGAACCCTCGGGCCTTGACTCGTCTCGGGTCACCCACGGAGCCACCAGGTCCTCCCCTCTGCTGTGGCCCCCCGTACCCCACTCTGAACCGCGCGGGACGGCTCCCACCTGGACAGGAACCGTCGCTGCTCCCAGTCCCCAGCATCGCCGGAGCCGGTGCTTTCTCCCCTTAACCAAGAAAGATTTCCCTCCCCTCACACACCAGACACCAGGCTGCCCTGAGGGCCCCTCCCCGCATGCCCGCCCCCCAAGCCCGAGGCCGCACCCCACCTGCATTCCAACTGTTGCCCCTGACTTTCCCGACCATTCACCTACAGTCCAAATGCTGGTCCCCCGCTGTTGGGGCCTGGAATTCCTTCCAACGCCCGAGACCTCCTTCCCCTCCCCGAACTTCTAAGAGGTGCTAACCAGGAGCTACACGGACTAACCTGAGTTCGACTGAGACCCCCTGTCAGGAAAGCTGTAGGGCTGGAAATTGACTGAGACGCCACTTATACAATGTATCATGGAGCTAATTGTGTATTCTATTTCACACGTAACATACACTCAGGCAACACGACACCTTGAACTATATTGCAGGAAAGCAATATGTCTGCTAAAGTTCTTTAAAAGTATTTTCTTTGGGCACACGAACGCTGCACGGGGAGGGGACCCCACTGTCTGCACCCCGGGCCCAGGAGGCCTCTCTGAGGTCGAATCCCAACTCTGTCCTCCCTCAGTGGTAAGGCCTGGGCAACCGCCTTGGCCCCATCTGTCCCCTGCAGGGGACAAGAGGACCGACCCCACACAGCTGCCCTGACGATTCAGTGAGAGGCCCCTGCAACGCCCTGGGCACAGTGTCCATCGCTCCCTAAGCACTAACCAGAGAGCAACAGGGGTCGATGGCAGACACGCAGGTGCATTTCTCTTGGACATGATCTTGAACGTGACCTTGAACATGACCTTTCCCATGCTGAGTGCTCTGGCAGCACGCATGCGTACTGCGTAGACACGGTAACTCCCCGGTCCGCTGCCTCAGCCTCTCTAACCCCACTGCGTCTGGGGGCGTCCTCAACTTTCAGTGTAGATCACGAGAGGCCCAGTGCAGAGCCCCCAGGCTGAGTAGGGTGCCCCTACCCCCACCTCACACTCATCAGTTGTGAGTCGCTGTCCAGTCGTCCCCTCAGGACTGGCGCAGAGAAGCCGTGCAAATGTTTCTTAGCACCCCACACACCAAGCTCCCCTTGCCTGCCGATGCAAGTGCACACGCTGGTTCCGGCACAGCCCCCCCAGTGGTGGGCCGGTGGTAGGGTTTAAACCAACACGTGCACTTGGGTTTGGCACATGGGTGAGTGCGCCCAGAGCCCATGCTGGGCTTGGGGCAGTCGGACTTATCATGAAAACAGCCAGAGGAACCTTCAGCACGTGGAATGCCCACAGACACTGCACACGGGGGTGGGGGGAGGGGTCTGCACAGAGTCATTGTCACCTTTGCCCTTTGAGGTCGGGTGGGCGGTCCTGTCCTGGGATGAGCTAACAAGTGCCCGGCAGGTCTAGTTGCCAAAGGTCATGCAGCTACGACGTGTGACCTATGCCTGAAAGTAAAACAGCTATCGAAATCTGTTCTAGGAATGAGGACACAGATGACGAGAACACTCAGAAGTAGCCTGCGAGTTTTCCCACTCTTGAAACAGGGTTAGCAGCGAGGGGCATCGCTGAAAACTCCAGCAGAGTGACTCAGTTCCTAGTAAAAGGTCGTTTCTCCGCGCCGCTCCGGGACAACCCCAGCGACAGCTGCCAGCACAGAAACAGAAAGAGAAGAGGAGCTCTCGTCAGCTCGGCAAAGGCCAGGACGGTTTCCTCCTACGTTGCCCCACAGCCTCTCGGTCCTTTGGGGGGCCCTCACAGGGTGAAACCCGCTGCAAAGTCTAGGGCAGGCCGGAGGGCTCGTTTCCTGTCTTCTAAATATACTCTCGTGCAGATGGTGCCTCATGCCCTACGTCACGGAGGATGGCCGCCCTTTACCTTGCAAATGTCTCAGGAGCGCCTCGTCCCGCAGGGGGCTCTGGTAGGGAGAGCCGGACGCCCTAAAGGCTCAGGCCCTGCTCGGCCTCTGGACCGTGGCTCCAGCCTCCTCCTGCTCCTCCTCCTCCCGCTCCCCCCTCCCTCCTCTTCTCCCCCTCCTCCCAAGCCCGGCAGGGCCCGCCCGGCCCTCCGGGTGGCTGGGGAACATCCAGCGGAGCTGCTCTCAGAGTGTTATCAGAGGAAACACTTGAAAACCAAGGAACAAACAGAAATCACTCTACACCTGCTGTCACTCTGCCACCTCCGGTGCCCCAGCCTCCATCCAGGTGTCCTCCTGGAAGAAAGGGTCCTTTCAGGACTGCGGCTGGAGGCTCTTGGGCCAAGTTTCCCAAGCAGGACAGAAAGAAAGAAAAACAACCACAGCCGGAGACGGCAGAGCTTTCCGGGGACTCAGAGACCCAGGGTTGCCACTGTGGCCGGCTCTGCGTCCCTTGGGCATGTGCCACAATGGCCCTCAACCTCTGTCAGAACACCTGAGCAGTGGGTTCCTAAGACCTGTGACTCCTCACAGGGCTGCATCAGGGTGCAGTGAGGTGATGCCCCGAACCACCTGACACTTCCGGGCACTGAGAGCCCAGAGGCAGGGGTCTGGCCCCTTCCCACGACCTCATGTCACATGCACAACGGTGCTCCCTGGTTCTCGCCTCCAACATCGGTGTGAATAGCTACAGCTCCTTTTATTGCTGCAGGTGGGAAACCGAGGCTCAGAGAGTTGAGGTGACCTGCCTGCCGTCACAGAGCTCAGACGCGGCGATCTGGGATATCAAGGCCCCCTGGGTTCTACTGCCCCTCGGCATCTTCCCACAGAGGATCGTGGGGATTAAGGGGCTCACAGGCTCTCCGGGTTAGGGGTCCCATCCCGACGAGGCGGCAACGTCACCGAGTGCAAGATGATGTGAAGTTATATGCGTTGACTGTCCCCCAGAAGGAGTGGTTTCAAGGCACCCCTTTAGTGACTTCCTGTCCACTCCAGTGATTTCAGGGACTTGTCCAGGGTCACATGGCTAGTGGCTGCCTGTCCCAAGGCTCTTGTCTCAGCTCCACGAGTACATTGTCGCCTGTCTCGTGAATAATAGGGGATTTCACCAGCATGTACAGAGGTGGACCACTTCGACCCATGATGCACCGGGGCCAGCCCTCACCACACCGCCACAGCCAACGTGAGCGTCATTTCTCCAGTGTGCGCCCAGTACTTATGGTGGGGGGTATCCCTGGAGCCCATCTCATCAGAAAACCTTGGTCCCCCTCCCCACTTCCTTGGTTACCAGGGAGCCCAGCCAGGGACCACTGGACTTCCAAGGGGACAGGGCCCTTCACTGTGGCTGAGTGAGCGCACATATCACCTGCACACGTGTGCTCCGCCCAGCCCCGCCAGCCACGTGATCTCCAAAGCATCCCCGGTGACGTCAAAGCGGGCGAAGCTGCAGGGGCTCCCTCCGCAGAGGGAGGCTACCGAAGCGCTGGCAGGACCGGGCCTTGGAAACCCCACAGGCCGGGCAGTCAGCTCCGGACGGCGTCAGTGGGCAGCCGTCCACCTCGCTTGGGCCTCGCCGAGCTTCCCCACAAGTCTTCTCCCTCCCCACACACTCCGATCCTCTCACGCTCTCAGGAAACCCCGTGAAGTGCACTCGAAATCTGAAAACCCCGGAACAAAGAGCCGCTGTTCACAGAAGTATTTACAAGACTTCCCAGCTCCGTGCCCAAGGTGAGAGCTGTCCATACAGTGAGAAACAGCCCCCGGCCGGACGCCACCTTCAAGCTCGCCGCACGCCCTGGTCCACAGCTGGGGCGGCTGAGGCTTATTCAAGGCCATGTGTCAGAACATGTGCAGCTGAGGCCAGGGGGTCTGGTCTGACCATTCTCCACCCTGCCCGAGTCCAGCACCTGCTAGCACTGCCCTGGGAGCCGGCCTTTCCAGAAAGACCCAGCCAACTGTGCCTTCCACCTGATGCAAGAGTAGGACAACCGTCCCCAGGCCTCCTTGTAGCCAGGGTTCTGGATAGACACCAGTTTGCTGGCCCGGCTTCCTCACCCCTGGGTCATGACTCCGTGGGGTTGGTGGTCGGAGGCAGCAGCCTCTCTCCTCGCGGCCAGTTCTGCATTCTCCCAGGACTCACGCCAGTGGCCCAGCCCAGAGCCTGCTCCTCCAGCCCTGCCGCCCATTTTGTAAAGAGCAGACTCCCTGGGTTACGACCCTTCCTGCCCAGCGGGTCTAGAGCGGCTTCATCCCCTCCCAGGGGCTCCGACCCGCACCGCCCTGGGGTTCACAGATCCCTGCATACGGTGTGAGTGTAAGAAATGGCTGCCTGCCACAGCCAGGCACCTCTGCGAAGGGCTGCCTGGATCCACGGTCACCCCTGCACACTGTCGGGGGCTCGGGGGCCCTTCCCCCTCTCCTGGAGTCCCTGTTCCTGAGCACCCAGACTCACGTGATGCTCGGGAGTGCGGGGGGCTCTCTCTCGCACACAAGCAATCAGACACGCACCGGTACAGATAATTCTCTGCTAAAGACAAACTCAGGGGCTCAAACGAAAGCATACCCAACCTTCAAACCACCCCTCCGTAGATGGAATGATGAAAGCTGGAGGACCATTCTCCTCCTGGAAACTCCAGCAGCTCGATTTTAAACCAGAGCAAAGCCAGCATCTTCTGCTGCCTGGTCCACAGAGCAAGCGAGTCTTGTGCTGAGTGTAGCCAGGACCTGTCTCCCGATGGGGCCGTTACAGGTCACTCACAGGACAGGGGAAGACTTGGGTGGCACTGGCACTGAGCAGGGTGCTGGCCTCTGCCCCTCTCCGGGTGCCCCCCCACACATGTGCAGGGGCACGGTGCCCTCCCGCCACCCCCATCAGGGGGCTCACCCTTGGGAAACGCAGAAGTGCACATTCCTTTGCGGTCTTCCAATTTCATCGCTGTCATCTGGTTCAAGGGCTGACTGAGGTCATCTTCTCGCTGCTGCTTTATGTTGTGTTGTCAAGGACACTTGTCCAGCTGCCCGGCAGAACTGGAAACGCGTGTCGGTCACAATGGCAGGGCGGGAGGAGTTTTCCTGAGAACGTGGTTTCAACACTACCTTCTGGAAAGCGAGGCCGTAAGGAAGTCCTGAACACCCACCAGGTGAGGGCTGGAAAGATGGGGGATCCAGCTCCCCACCTCTCTGCCTCCCTCCCCTCCCCGCTGCTGAGGCCCCAGGAGAACCCCGCCCCACCGTCCACGTCCCCACAACAGGTACTGGGGATTTCCGCTCACGCTCATCGCCAGCCCACTCACTCCTGGCCTCGGCCAAAGGAGTCCCCCACATGGCCACACTGCCCAGGCACGGGAGCCTCGGGGGTCTCCCCGGACCCCCAGTTCCGAGGCAACTTTCTCAGCCTGCCATCTCGCACCCCCGGCATTGCCTTGTTTTAGTTTGATTTTAATTAAGTTTTTTAATTGAAAAACTCATGCATACACATGGCAACAAAAAAGTCCGTTCATGAAAGAATGGATGATGAAGGTCTCCCTTCCCATTCCTCAGCAACATCCCCGCCGAGAGCCCCCGGGGGTCCCTCCCAGTGAGTCCATCCAGGCACAGGGCAAACCCCGTCAGCCGCCTCGCTGAGCAGCCTTGCAGACCCCGCTTCCTTGCCATGGTGGATGGGAAGCCAGAGGCTCACTCTCGCAGCTCTCCGGTAGCTGGACACGTGACCTTGTCTGGACAGTGAGATGCGGGGTGGGGGTGAGTTGGCCATCCAGGGGGATGGCCAGGTGACACCTGGGAAGCTCTCTAGGCACAGATTTTTTTAAAAAAGACTACTGTGTCTGGCACTGACCATCCTCCTTCCTCGTTTTCTGTACTTGGATGCGATGTTTGCATCTGTGGCAGCTCTTTTGGGAGCAGGAGGAGAGAGGTGTAAAAATTTTACAAACCAACATGTTTCAGGGAGGTGGCATGGGAAAGAAAGAACCCAGGTCCCCCAAAACCTTGGTCAGCAGCAGCTGCCTGTCTCAAGGGGGAGTTTCATGAGAAAAACAAACCATTATTTTTCCGGTCTGTGATGATCGGGTGTCTCCTTGGAGGACAACTGACCCCGATGGACAGGACACGGTGGGCACCGTCTGTGCACCCACTGCCATCCAAACGGCACATACCGTGCTCGGGATGCTGCCCTCGGCCTGCCTCACTCAGCAGTGCGGGCGTTTTAACTCAATGTATTTAAACTAAAGCAAATGAGAACCGTCTACCCGCCTCCCCACTCCCACCCAACACTAGTCTGTTCTGTGCATCCAGAAGCATCGTGTGTATGTGTGTGTGTGCGTGTGTGTGCACACTGTGTGTATTAGGGTCCCCGCACGAGAGAGGTCCTGCAATACAGATATCTTTTTGAGTCTGTGTTTCTCTTTTCTTCAGATAAATGCCCAGAAGCAGAATGGCTGGACTTGTGGTAGTTCTATTTTTAATTTCTTGAAGAACCTCCATACTGCTTTCCACAGCGGCTGCCCCAGTCTGCATTCCCCCAACAGGGCAGGAGGGTCCCCTTTCTCCACGGCCTCGCTGGCTCTGGCTGTCTCCTGTTTGCTCAGTCACAGCCACGCTGGCTGCTCTGAGGTGCTATCTCACTGTGGTCTGGGTTTACATTTCCCTCGTGATCAGTGACGCTGAGCATCCTTTCATGTCCCTGTCGGCTGTCTGTGTGTCTTCTCCATAAAAATGCCTATTCACACCCCCTGCCCACTGTTAATCAGACTGCTGCTGAGCTGTATGAGTTACTTATATACGTTGAGCATTAGCCCCTGATCAGACACATGACTCCAAAATGTCTTCCCTCCTTCAAGAGTTGCCTTTTCCTTTTGTTGATGGGCTCCTTTGCTGAGCAAAGCATTTTCATTTTTAGTTTGATGTGGTTCCACTGGTCTATTTTTGCTTTTGTTGCTTTTGCTTCTAGTGTCAGGTTCAAAACATCATTGTCAAGAGCAAGGCTGAGACCCGCCACAAACGGTTGCCTCTGCAAACATTTTCGTAGATGCATCTTTGCGCGCAGGTGGGAATTCATCTGGACAAGGGTTTGTCTGTGCAATGATTTGCACAAAAGAGAGGCCGGGAGACCTGTCCCCTTGACTGGTCTCTGCTGCCACTCACCCCCTTGCATGGATGTTCTGAGCCCCTTTTGCCCTGCCAGGCTCACCCGTGGATCCCCCTTTTCCCTCACTCACCCCCTGCTCAGCCCTGAACCCGAGGACACCCATGGCCTTGGCCTGGGCTCTCACTAACCTGTGCCTCAGTCTGGGCAGGTGCCTCAAACCCACTGCTCTTTGCATGCCCTCCTCAGCCCACTGCCCAACATGCACTGCCCTGGGCAAACTGTGGGCACCTCTGTCTATGTCCCCTGCCCACCCTCCCGATGTGCCCCTTTTCTGCTCTGGCGAACGGCCCCCTCGCCTGCCCGAGGCCCAGCTCCCACAGGAAGCTTGGGGACGCACCACCCCCACCCACAGCAGGCCATGGCCCCTGGTTTCAGCACCTGCACCCAACCTCGGAAACTCACACCAAAAACCCAACCTCACACCCCAACCCCAATCCTGCTTTTTGACGGAAGCTGACAAACACCACTGCTGGGGGGAGAGGGGCACATGGAGCCGGAAGGCCAGACACCTCAGAGCCTATGAAACACGCGTGCTCATCGAGCGCCCCAAGCCCAACATTCTATCCGTCTGGCCTGCGCCCAGCTGCAGCCAGCCAGGACAGGCTCGGAGCTGAAACACGTGGCAGGGGTGGGAGTCAGTCCAGATACACAGGTTGCATTTTCAGTGTAAAATGTCATCTTCTGTCCTCCAGAGCAAACAGTCATCGCCTGTGATGGGCAGGTTTGTGAGGCAGAGTCCAATGTGGCTGGGGCTGGCCCTGGGCCAGGCTGAGGGGTGCCTGTTGTCCTGCCTGCTGGCCCCTCTCCACCCCCTCCCCAAGTCACCCGTCCCCACTGGGCCCACGTGGAAACTCAGGAAAACAGTTCTTCCGAGATCCCCCGGTGCCATCCCCTGGTTTGACAGGCAAGGAAACTAAGTTCCAAAGAGATAAGAAAGCTTACACAGTCACCCCAGGACAGACCCAGGCCAGGGATGGCCGAGCGACCACCCCCGCTGCTCTCAAGGGCTCACAGCCCTCCTTGGAGTCCAAGAGCATCACCTGCCTGTCACAGGTCAGAGATGTAGTCTGGTGGGCTGGTGGCGGTGAAGGAAACAGTTCTCAGTCAAGAACAGAGCCAGCCTGGGACAGACTCAGCCACCCACCTGCCCCCCACTTCCTCTTACCTGTCCCCACAGGACACCCAGCCCTGGGACGAGAGTGAACCCTGGGTCAGAGAGAAAGAGTGTTCCTAAAAGGAGTGAATGGCCATTATTAAACAATGAAATACCAGGAAGCTCTCAAGCAGAAGCCAGCAGGCACTTGGTAAAGCTGGGGCCACCCTTCTGAAGCCCCTGAAAAACACGGGCTGGGGTGTGGCCACGGGCCCCCGAGGCAGCCGAAACTTACTCCCAGTGGCCCTCGCTGGGCTGACGTGAGCACCCGAACAAGACGGGCAGCACCAGGTTATAACCCAAAACTTAAGCTAAATACGGGTGACGCTGATATAAATAAAACACTGAGTAAATACGCACCAGGAGAAGAGACAGTCCATCCTCACAGAAGAATTCCAAACCATTTCGGCAGCCGATGCCCCCTGAGGGGCGGGCTCCGCCCTGTGACTTGCCTGAAGAGGACGGTATGGCAAGAGGGGAACCGTGGCCTCGGCCGGGCGCTGGCTTTGGGGGTCCCAGCGACAGTGCTGAGTCATTCGGCAGCACGTTTCCTGCACTGGACGGAGACCGCCGTGCACCTCTGCGCTCCTCCTGCCAAACCCCACAGCCCCGGCCATGCAGGGAGGAAACTCCAGACTGGCCCAACGTGCAGGCCCCCCACACCACACCCGAGCTCCAAGCCTCGCGGCTGTGTGCAGCAGGGCAGGGCTGAGAAACGGGCACAGATCTGAGGAGGCCACAGAGACGTGACGGTGAACCTAACAGGGGATCCCGGAGGGGACCTGGGACAGGAAAGGGCCTGGGAAAACTCGTGGACTCCTGGCACCTGTAGAGCTCCTGGTGACCAGCAGACATGCCTCGTTCCTGCCAGCCATCAGCAGGGGGCAAGGGGGGCCTCAGCAGGAGTGGGGGGGGCCTCAGCAGGGGCGAGGGGTGGGTGGACGGGGCTCCCTGAGCTCACCGCCTTGCACTCAGCCATGCAGCTATCCACAGGGTTCAGGGTGAAAACGCATCTGGCGGCCCGACCTGGCCATGACTCCTGGCTGGGCACACAGTGGCCCGACTCGGAGGTGCCGGCATGAGGGGCTGCCTCGGCACCTGTGCACGGAAAAGCCTGGGTCGGCCTGAGCCTCAACCATTCTTGTGTTCCCTTGATGTCTCTGGTGCAGTTGGATCCAGACCTCGAGCCAGGTAAGCCGTGAGTCCCTCCAAAGGGCTCCTGAGAGTCAGAGGGACTTCTGAGCAGACTCCAGTTCTCACGGCACCAACAAGAGCCTCATGGGACAGATGCCGCCCCAGCCCACACCTTTTGAAGGGCTGGGTTCATTGTAGATCGTTGGCATCTCGGCTCTCAGAGTCCTGTGGTGGCCAGGTGGTCAGGGGCTCAAATTTCCTCCGGGTGTGAAAATGCAAAGTGACCCGGGCCAGCCAGGGAAAGAGCAGGTGTCCTCCCGCATCCAGCTGGGGTCACTGTGCCCGCAGGGGGCCCGGTCAGCCCTTCCTGCCGCGTCAGGTCTCAGAGCCAACACTCAGCCCCACTTGGCCGCGCTCCTGGCCAGCTGCCGTCCTGGGAGCAGGAAGACTGCAGCAGCCCAGGAAGGCCCGGCACCCCAGCCCGGACAGAGGGGGAGGCATTCCAGAGCGGCAGGCTGGCCCCCAGCCAGCGGGCCCCCAGATGCCATACAACACACACCTGAGCAGGTAAGAGAATCGGTGTGTACCAACAGCGTTTGAAAAAGAAACTCACTGTACAGATAAATACAGCACCTGTTAACACCGGTGTTTACAGGTGGCGTTATTTCTCCAGGGCTGCTACCTCCCAACCTGCTTTGTGAGGCTCAGGCCGCACCTGCAGGGACTTTCCTGCTCAGCCCAGGCGCGGGGGAAATGGATAGTCCAGGTGGACTTCCCTGAGCCGGAGGTCAGTGACCCACAGCAGGCCGGCTCCTTTCCCGTGTCCCTCAGTGGAGCTGCTGTCATCCTTTCCTCCTGCCCTCACAGGACACGGCCGGTTCCCTACTTCCCGACGAGCTGAGGACTGGCTGGTGGCTGCCTGAGGACAGTCACCAGGACACAGGCACTCCCCAGCCCTCGGGGGCTGGCTTTCTGGGCACGCTCTCCCTCTAGTCTCTCTTCCCCGGGAGGGCTCCTGGCTGGGAGTTTATGGACAAAAAACCCAGACGCACTTGTCTGGAGACACAGAGCTAACAGGTGAGGGACGCCAGGGCCAGCGTACAACCAGGACGGGGTTCCAAAAGTTAGCTGGAAAGGGTTCCAGAGGGCTCCTCGAGATCACTGATGACACCCAGGGCCCCGGTGCTCCTTGGGGGGCCCAGACAGCCTTCCCTGAACAGCGATGGGTCATCATCTCAGCCTCCTCCCTCAGAGAAGGCAGCACTGTCAGGGGCGGGGGGACAGGTCACCTGGTGTGGGACACTCAGGAAGAGAAACCCACCCACTGAACCACAGGTGAACCAGGGTTACGGTGGAGCACTCCCGTCAGGTGAATTCTGCCATGATTTTGGGCGTTCATGGGAGAGAAACTTAAAGTTGAGAGCACCATCCTCTGTGTGGGGACCTGACATAGAGGTGGTGACAGTGTCCACTGTCAGTCCATCGGTCTGGGGACTGACCGCTCTTGCACCAAGGGGATCTGTCCTCTGCAGAGACCTGCTCTCAGCTTAGCCTTTGCTTCATGCAGGTGGGGGGCCAGGACTCCCCCAGTGGGGGGCCCTGAAAGGCACAACGCCGCAAAGGCAGGTCCTCCTGGGCGAGGTGAGAGGGTCCTGCTGCCCAGTCTCGAGGGCTGGACAGTGTGAGCGGGGGTGGAGGGGGCACTCATTTGGGGAAGGGCAGCAGCCCAGGCCACACAAGAGTAGGTGGGACCTGGGGCCCAGGCCCTGCCTCAGCCTCGGTGAGGCCAGTTGAACATGGCAGCCTGGGGACACAGGGGGGCTCTGTCACTCCTGGAGGGGGCAAGACTGAGAGAGCAGGGCCAGACACTGTGACCAGCTGGCCAGAGGCCACGGAAGAGGAGGCCTGACGTGGCAACCTGGCTGGATGACAGGTGTGAGCAGGGCACGGGGGACCCTCCCCCCAGAGTTCTCAGAGGGGCCTGGGAGGGGCCAATGCCGAGCTGCCTGCAGGCACACAGGACGGGACACCCACCCGGGACTAGTGACCCCCCCGGGGTGAGTAGAGAGTGTGGGGCCATTTGCCTTCCGTGGCCATGGATGTCACTCTGTCTGCAAACCAGGGGAGACATCATGGTTTGGTGGCAGCCACAACCCCTCCCTCCAGGAG
>PVIA01016038.1:0-19897 GCA_004024845.1 Tonatia bakeri | reverse complement strand
TTGAGGAGTTCACACTGGAGTCACCTGGACAGCTTTTCTTTTTCTTTTCCTTTATTTCTATCATTGATACTATTACAGATGTCCCCATGCCCCCACCCTCTTTGCCAACCTCCACCCAGCTCCCACGCCCCTTTCCTTTGGCCACACAACTTTTAAAAATACTGATGATGGTTTAAATTTTGATGTAAATGGTCTGCAGTATGGTGGGAACTTATGATCATGACATATCAAAGCTCCTTAGGTAGTTTAACATGAAGTTAAGTGAAAACCAAGCACTGCTCCATCACTCCTTACCTCCATTAACAACTCACTCTGGTCACCATAATTTTCTATCTGGATTAGTAAAGCCATTATTAAGACCATTTAGGCTTCTGGTTCCAGTATTATTCACTTTAAAACCATCCTTTGTACACTTGCATAGCACACACACTCAGACATCTGACTTTTAAAATGATCTCTCAAGAACTACCCATCAATGAAGAACACATCCTACAGCAACTTTCATCAGGCACCGTCTGTCTAATTATTTATGTAGGGCTTCATTTCTTCTTTGTCTTTTTAATATAATCTTAAATCATTGATATCTTTATCATCTTATACACATGGTGCTGTGCTTTCTGTTCTGCCCAGAATGACTTTCTTCGTCTCTTCACCTTACTAACTAGTAATCTAGTTAGACTTATCTACTAGTTTATAAAATTATTCAAATGTTCCTTTTTCAAGAAAGCTTTCTTTGTCTCTCAGGTAGGATAGTTTTGCTCTTCTTTATGCTCCTATGGTACCAAAAACTTAATCTGCCTCATTTTCTTTTCCAAGCCTTATTGTTGTATAGTATGCCCCTCTGTTTCTGCTTCCCTCCATAGGTATACATTCCTTAAGTCCACTTAGAATTTGGTTCAACAGTTGACATGGTTGGGGCCGATGGGAAATACAATATCAATAAAACTAATAGTTATATTTAATTTATTCATAACACACATATATAAAATAGTAATAGATTTGGACAAATGTGAGATTAGCCATATGAATACAGCAAGTCAGGAACACAGAGGAAGCCATTTACTGAATGGAGTGTGGAAGGTGGGGTGGGGATGTTCACAGTCAGAAGATGTGGTGACTAGGCAGGAGATCAGCCTCCAGCTAGAACTGAGCTCATTACAGCAATTGCAGTTAAATATATATTTGTTTCACCAGACCAAAATAAACCTTAATCTGAGCATCTTTTACTCTGCATAAGGTTTTGCTTTCTGTAATATCAGTTATAGCCACTATGTTTTTATTTTATTTTAGGCAGAGACTCTGCTAGAAAATTTGCAAGTGCAATTTATGGTAATGATATCTGGTCACAATGCTTTGCATCTGGTGAATTCTCCATAATGTAAGTACTTTCTTTGGTTCTTACCTGTGTAATAGTCATAGAACTATAAATGTTATTGCCTGACTATGTGAACCACAATATGAGCAGGGAGGGGAGAATGAGTCTTTTTACAGACTTTTTCCTGCCCCCAGGTTGCAATTTTCCTTAAACTGTCCTTCCTATTCTATATTTCAACCCTTCAGGAGCCCAGTCACCAACCATCTGAACATTCAAAACTCCGAATGAGACAACCAAGTCATGCAATTCAAGAACCAAAGAAGCAGTGGGTGAGAGTGGTTTGCGTGTGCTGCATTGCTGTTTACCCTTTCAATAATTCCTTTTGCTTAAATGGGAGCATTGCAACGGCTGGATTTTAGCTCTAGATCTAGCATACTGTAGAAGTAATGTCTAGTGGCAAATTCATTATCACAAACTTATGATGCAACCAAACAGTTTGGTTGCCTCGTGGAGTTTGTTATAAAGTGATTCTGTATAAATTGTGTGAGAAGTGAAAGTGTGGAGTATATGGCATTGCATTTTCAGAGAACATTTGCCTAAATATTTGCCTAAGTCACCTCCCTGGAAATAATTTCAGATTTTAGAGTCATTATTAGCACTATCAGGTCAGCAGGGCAACACTGAGTGCACTCGGCGGTTACTTCCTCACTAGTTTTCTCTCTTGAGTGTCTTCTTAGTGACCTAAATGTGCTCGTGCACTGTTCTAAAGCTTTTATTAACATGGACGTGAACATTTTATTATTTTTCTCCACTATGAAAATTCCCTACTTTTCTAAAATTGTTTTTTTTCCTCTGAAGAAATTTTTTTTTTTTTTTTACCTTCCTCTACCTTTATCTATTGATGCAACACAGCTTCAGAGAAAAAACATCAAGCTCCTTAATTTGACCAATTACAGTCTATGGACAATGAGATTGCCCAATGTGATCAAATTTAGCAATGTAATACTAATCAAGGATAGGCTTTTTTCTTTCCCATGATGAAGAGCAGGGTCAGGAAAGATACATGTGTTTCATTCTTGTTTATGGATGGCCTGCATTAACACTGATTAAAATTGTGTCAGATGATGGAAGTTAACTAGAGCAAGAGTTTCTAAAGAGATAACACTTGTACTTGGTTATCCCTGTTTGAAGTCATGAAATTTAACATGTCCAGCTGGGGAGAGATCTGTGAGCTGCTAGGTCTTCTGAAGCTTGAAATAAGAAGAGTTTCTTTCTTTTTTCTTTTTACCTGCTTTTTCGTCTGTGCTTTAGCAATGACACTAAATACAATACGCTGTCCTCAAACTCTTTCTCAAAAACAGCTTCCAACCTCTGTCTTTGTTACACATGACTGATGATACTCTTGTGACATGGGCTACTGTCAAGTACATTCCCAAGATTATTTGTAATTCCAAGTTTAATTCCCCCCCACTCATTAAGAAAGGTAGGTATTGAACTCAGTGTTATAGATATAAACAAATCTTCTCACATCTATAAAAAATGATTTAAAAAAAAACTTGTGGTTTGGGGGGATATTTTAGCTTTGATACGTAAAACATTATTTGATACTTCTTTGTTTTTTTAATTTTATTAAATTTATTAGGGTGAGATTGGTTAATAAATTTATATAGATTTCAAATGTACAATTATATAATACATCATATGTATATTGCATTTTATATTCACTATCCAAATACATCATATGTATATTGCATTTTATATTCACTATCCAAAGTGAAGTCTCTATATATTTGACCACCTTTTCTCTTTTCTACCTCCCCTCAACTCCTCTTTCCTCTGGTTACCACTCTACTGTTGTCTGTGTCTATAAATTTTTGTATTTTTGTTTGCCTTATTTCTGATTTGTTGCTTTCAGTTTTATATTACATATATGAGTAAAATACTATGATTCTTAATTTTTCATTCTGACATTTCACATAGCATAATATGCAATTTGTCATTTCATATCATTGTTTCAGGATCTAGTAGCTGAGAAGCTAAGACTTGATTAATAGGATAGAAATAGAAATTAGATGTCTCTGATTGAAAATTTGTGATATTGCATAACGTATATACATAGTTGCTGTCACTTAATTTGTTTAATATGGGTTTTAATTATTCAGTGCCCTCAAAGTATTTTCAATACAAAGAAGTCCTTCATACATTTCCACCCTGTGAGTCTCAGCTATAAATTCTGAATCTCAATGTACTTTCAGGACTCTCATTAGTTGAGTTGAAGCTCCTGTAAACAATTATGCTTTTGACATTTTGGACACCATCTGAATAAAACAGAAATATAATGATGATTCTAATTATTGATTAAGGTTAATGTGGTAGGGCAAAGCAATCTCAAGTAGTTAAATTATTGAGCTGTATGATCTCTTTTGTACAAGGTTTTATAGTAAACATGGCATTTCACTGAACTTCACGACATCACTTTGAGTCCTTTCCACCTTTGTTCAGTATAGTAGGATTCAGGTTAGTAGACAGTGACCTTTACCTGTCCTTCAGCTAAATCTCACCCAGTCAGAAAGTGCAATAGAAACTTACCATGTTGAGAAGACAAGGTCAGAACCTAGCTTTTCTGCTTTAGATAAATATCTGTAGTTCCTGGGATGGATCAAGGGTCCTCATGTTCTTCATTAGGATGTAATCTCTAATTCCCATGAAGACATTTTAGCCTATAAAGAACAGTGCTCTGCCAGGATGTCTGCCTGAGCCTAGAACACTGTGCTGCCCTTCTGGCACCATGAGGATCTCTGTCCACTTCGCTCCTCTAGGTCCCAGGATCCTGCTTTCCATGAGCAGCCTCCTCCCTCGTGCTTCCCAAGTTTTGGGTAGGGTGACATTTGCAATAAAGTGATCAATCGACACCACAATGTTGAACCTGGAACGTAAAACCCAGAGGGCTTACGGAATTTCTCAGGTTGTATAATTAAACAGAAGAGATATAGAAATTGGAGTCATGTCTACTGACTAAACATCTGAGCTCCAGTGGGGCCTTTGTAATATCCTGGTATTAATTTACAATAATGAAGCACTTAATTGCATAAACTCTCTGTATATTTGTATTTACATATACTTTATACTGTTATATTATCTTTATATTGTGCACTTTTTAAAAGAATTCTCTTAGAGGTGGCTACTTTTATCAACATTTTACATATAAGGAAACTAAGGCCTGAAGTTAAATAACTAGCTCTACAGTTGGTAATGGAACTAGTATTCAAAGCTTTGCCCTACAATTTTGACACACTAGATAGAAAGAAATGGAATTTTATGACTTTCAAATATAGCACCTTTTTAAATGACCAAAATTTTTCCTTTTTTTTTCTTTCTGGCTGAATTATTCTATGTCTTTTAAAGAAGGTCACTGTTTTTTGAATAAATGTGGTACATGACTAAAGACTTTAGGAGAAAAGTTAAGTTTGACTTGTGGTTAAAAACACAGGTCCTTTATTACTACTGTGAATGAATTCACAAACTCCCATGTGCAATTTAATATAATAGTAGAGGGCCTCAGGTAGACAAAGTGAAATAAATTTACCAATAAAATTAAGATTTACAATGTACCTATATCATATATGAATTATAACCTTCAATTATTTTAAAATTATTTTTGAGTATTTCTTGCAAGGTGTCAGTGGTACTAAAACATAGAATTCTGAAAAGTACAAATAATTCCCAAACCACAATATATTCATTTAATGACATGTTAACCACCTAACCCAGGCATTTAATGGAGCTGGGGAGAGGAGGGGAACAAAGAACAAAGTTCAAATTTCACTAAGGCTTCCCTTCCACTTAATACTGTGCTCTGAAGGAGAACAGAAGGTAGAAGAAGAAAGGAGAAAAGATTCCCCTTGGAATTCCTGGCTTCATTATGGCATTAAGTAGTCAAGTGTCAAATCAAATGCCTCTAAATGAAGACAGTGTCAAAACAACATGGCACTTCTTTACTTTGCCAGTTCCCACTTTGGGAAGGCTGCATTTGTAATCTCATGCTGATGTGTCTAGAAAACCCTCGTAGCAGGCGGCAAGCTCTTCATTTTTTGATAGTCATCCTTCTCACACACTTTAGTGTAATAAGCAATATAAATGCAGATATTTATAGATTTCTCAGCTAAAATCACTAAAGCTTACTCACTGTCAGCAGAAAGCAGAGATTTTACCTTATAAAGTATGGAATACTCTCGTATACTAAACCCCAACTTATTCTTTTAATTAGCATAGAAAAAATGGCCATTTACCTATGGGTATTTGAAAGGGTCAGAGAAATATCCTATTGCTATAACATAATCTTTTAAAAATAGTGGTACAACCTTCATACTCCTGAGAATGAGAATTTTTCGTGAATGTGAACTTCATTTCAGTGTTGCTAGTTGCTTTCTTACAGGAGGATAATACTATATAATTTCTGTTGGCTTATTTATTTTTGCTTTCTCTCCAGAATCTGTGTGTCCTGAGCATCTAAGTTGTTCTGTGGATATTTGATTTTCAATCCAGGCTTACCTGTCAGCTTCTTGATACTCTCTGAGAGAGAAGCCTAGCTCACTCCCTTCAATTTGAAGGATAAGGTGGCTTCAAAGCCCAATAAGTCTTGGTTCAAATAATGACATAGCCATTATAAACTTGGATAAGTTATTGAAATAGTATATAACTGAATAGTGGTTTTCATAAAGCTTCCTTGACTCTTTACCTAAATAAGAATGCCATTAGCTGACATTACGCCCTCTACATGCTATTTCTCTTTGGTCCCTTGTATTAGACCTCTTTGTATGGTACATAGACCGTATCTGTGGGTTTTGGTGCTATGCTTCTGTGCCATCTTCTAAGCACCTTCCATTTGCTTCTCCAGACAAGCTTCTACACTTCTCCAACCTGCTTTTTGTGCCCTGGGATACTCAGTAATGGGCTCCTTTGTCTTTTCTCTATATGTTCATTATTTTTCCTATTGGAGTCTCTGTTAGGAGAATGCAAGTTTGGATTACCATGAGGTCAGTATATTTTTTGTCAGCTTTTCTTTGATGGGTTACAGTAAGTTGACTGTTTTTCAACCAAAGGCATGGCTCCTAACAGCAGGACATCAACCTACTCCTTTCAAGTCTAAGTTCTGGCTGCTTCCTATCTTTGCCTCTTTGTACCAAAGGTGGCAACTCTGCCATAAGTAGCTGTGGAATACTGTGTTATGTCTTCCTGATACTTTTTATTTTTAACTTTGCCCATACTTTAATAATAGTCCATTTTAAAATTCTTCTTTATCTATCTTCATCTTCCCAGATTGTGCCTGATACATAAGCATCATGGCTCTGGGATAACTCAATGTGGTATCCTTTAAATGTTCAAACCATCTTTGATCCCACTATAAAAATCAGGTTTATAAATACTCCAGTGTCCACAAATGTAGATGACAGAAAACTAGAGAAGAAGCAAAGTGCTACTGACCAACTTTGTCCCTCCTCCATTTGAAATCAGCCCTTGATGAGGGAAGTGACAATCGATCAGAATAACTAGAGACAAATTCTTGCAATACAAAAAATAAATAGGTGAATAAATTTAAGCAAAACTTTTTCAAGTGGAAGAGCATTTAAAAGGAAATGAAAGAGAAATGCACCTCAGCAAATTTGAAAATTATAAAGGGAGAGATCACTTATATTAATGCAAGCCAAAATAATAGAAGATTAAGATAGGTATTTCTGATATGATTCTCAGAATAGATTTATTAATGAAAATCTTCTATCACTGGGATGGAAGGTGATGGTTGTTTATTTCAGGGGGAAAAAAAACCTTCTTAACTATAGCTAAGAACAGAATTTCTTAAAATTATGTTTATAATAGCATGTGATAGAGCTTTCCAGGAGAAAATTACCAACAGAGAGGAGAAACATATTATACAAATACTTTTTAATGATAAGTCTTTGATGATCACTGAAGAACTACCTCATTATATCCAGTGGAGAGTAAATAGTAGCTAAAAAATTTCTGGTCTGAGTTATTTGAAGGGATGATGGCACATTAAATGCATAATAGGATTAAAACAATTTTAAAGCTTCTTTCAATATTTTCAATCTATATCTATGAAATTATTCTATATTAATTTTTCTTTACTGACAGTCTCAACTTCTGGTTAAGATAGTGTCTATATCTCAGTTTAAAGTGGAGAGAAATTGAAACCTATATGTGAATAATTCATATCCACCTAATACTCAACCTGAAAATAATGTAGAACTAACTATTTGAGAAAGTATTTCGATTTGCCACTTCTCTTTGGCTAGTTCAAAAGTGGGTGAAAATTTAGAAAGAAGAGAATATTTTGCCTGTTACTGAGTATTACGGTTGTATTAATTATTTTAAAGGCCCACATGTGGTAATAAGAGACTCAGAAGCAATTCATTGACTTAAAAAGTAAAGTTTATTTCTTATTCATTGAAAAGTCCAGAGTATATGTTGTAAATTAGTAGATAGTTCTACTCACTCAGTCAATCAAAGTTTCTAATGGAAGCTCTGGCATCTTCAAAACCTGGCTCATTCACAGAGTGGCTATCCTAGAAAAAGCACAAATCACTTCAACTTTCTTCGCTGGGGCTGGAACTTCCCCTCAAAGTGAGTGCAAACTTTAAGGGATCAAAGAAATAAAGTTCAGTTTTATAGCTAGGAAAAAAATTGGGATAAATTTTTGTGGGTAGTTATGTTTTTTAGTTATAATTGCTGCAAATATTTTGAGAGGTCACTGGCCAGCCCTCTATTCCAATTCCTTGCTCAAAAGAAAGATAAACTTTTGTGGGAGGGGTCTGGGTTTTTAAGACTAGTGCAAACCAGCAGAATATATGGGCCAGGAAAGATCTTCCCAGTGCTCTGCTAAGAAACCCTCAAGATTCAGGATACACAAAATCACATATAAAATGGACATTTATTAACATTTTAATTGATGAGATTTTTAAAACTTTTTATTTTGCTATAACATATAAATTGCTTATTCTCTTTAAGCGTCAGTATTATAATCACAAGAATGTACAAAATAGATCACCTACCACTCAAATCTATTTTAAGAAGTAACTGAATTCCATATGTACAGAAGTTGGCACATAAAGAAGTTTAAAAACTTATGATTTTATTTCTTACTCTTTTGGACCAAAATGTTTTGAGTTTCTCTTGCCTCTGTGCTTTGCCCTTGCCATTTTCTTTTCCTGAAGTAGCCTAATTTCATATTCTATTGCTTACCACAAATCTGTATTTTTCCTATTGTTCTAGGAAACCACCCCAAAGACCACTTTACCCTTGAGCTTCCCAGATTCTCTTACCTGGACTCTCCCTTCACTGTTTACACCGATTACATTTTATTTGTAGCAATGAGGATATTATAATTTCCTAAGTTAAATTAAAGTTGTCTTTAAACTCTATTTTCTAAAGTACAAAATAAATTTTAGAGTTCTCACCAACATGTTTCCTTGAGGATGTGAAACCTGAGCTGACCATTGTATAACAAGAATTATTTAGGTGTAGATGTAAATCTAACATGAACAGAAGGAGCCAAGATGTGGTATTAAAAAGTAATCTTTTTTTAATGGCAAATGAGAGAAAAATGCTGATAATCCAATAAGCACTCCTTATTACCAGTCATTAAACAAATGCTATCTGTTCTGAGCAAAACTAGTCAGGAAGTATATAAAGTTATGAAAGATCCACGGTCTGTTTTGAAGAGATTTATTTAATTTTTTTCTGGCAGTGAAAGAGGATTTGCACTAACTCATCCACATTCTCTTGTCTTTTCTCTCCAGAGATAAAGTTAGCCTGTTTTCACAACTAATTAGGGTTAAGAAGCCTATCTATGGTCGAGAATTTTGAATTCATCACTGAACCCACTCAGAAGCAAAACCTGATATTTTTGTCCTGTTTCTAACATTCTCTTTCCATTAAAAATTTTTTTCTTTAACTTTTGGATCCATGTCCAGATACATATACCTTGGGGATATACAACAATATACTGGAGTAAAATGTTAATCCAAAAGAACTTATTTTCTAAAATGTTAAGTAATTTAAAACACTGATTTTACATTAAAGTCCAGATACAGTATGGAATGGAGACTTACAACAGTATGTTTTAAAACAAAATATCAGAGCTCATAGATTTGTATACTTGTACTAGCTGTTTCATCTTTATTCCCAAGAGTTGTAATTTACAAATCAACTCTACTGATTTTAGAATGTTATTTTAACGTAGACAACATAATAAGAATTGTTAACTAGGTAGATAGTTGTTAACTAGGTAACTGAAAAGTAACAAGAGAATATCTAGTATAACAAGGAAGTAGCAGCTGTGGGAAACAGCTTTCATCACTAAGAGTGAGATAACAAAGTAAAAATGCTAGCATTATTGAAACTTAGAAATCTAGGGTTACTGAAACTCAGACTACATGGGGAGCATAAATGCTGCTTAGTGTAGTTTAACAGCTCTGATCTTGCAGAGACATCCTCATGAGTCTGGGACTCAGATCCCTGAGGAGGAGATGCTGGCCTGCTGGTGCTAGTCTCTGCAATGGGCACAATGAGGCTGGCCCCGCAGATTGGAAAAACTGCCTGCCAATTGACACCTCAACAATAAAAGCCCAAGACCTGATGACCTCACAGGAGAATTCTATGAAAAATCTGAAGGAAAATTAATACCAATGCTTCTCAAATTCTTCTAAAAATCTTAAGAGGAGGGAGCACTCCCAAGCTAATTTTATGAGATCAGCATCACTGTCATGCCAGCCAGACAGGGATATTACAAGAAGAGAAAATTACGGGCCAATATTTATGATGGACATAAATGGAAAAATACTCAACAAAGACCAGCAAACCAAATTCAACAGCATATTAAAAGGATCACATGTCCCATGAAGTGGGATTTATTTGGAATGCATCTGCAAATCAACAAATATGACACATCACAACAAAATGAATCACAAAAATCATATGAATAACTCAATAGATGCAAAAAAAGGCATTTATCAAAATTTAAAATTGCTTCATAATAAAAAACTCTCAACAAATTAGTTATAGAAAAATGTAGTGAAGAAAAGTAAATAGAAGTCATCTAAATCAGAAAGAATGATGTAAAGCTGTCTCTGTTTGCAGATGATATAATCTTATACATAGAAAACCCTAAAGACTACACCCCAAAACTGTTAGAACTAATAAGTCAACTGAGTATAGTTGAAGGATATGGAATCAACATATAAAAATCAGTTACATTGCTGTATACTAAGAACAAACTCTACAAAAATTGTATAAAGAAAATCATTACATTTATAATAGCATCAAAAGAGCTCATTAAAATCAAAGAAAGACAAATATTGCATTATATTACTTATATGTGAAATCCTAACAAACTTTTCTTTATCTTTTAAGAGGGTTTTTTTTTAAGATTTTATTTATTTACTTTTAGAGTGAGGGGAAGGAAGGGAAAAGAGAGGGAGAAAAACATCAGTGTGTGGTTGCCTCCCGTGCACCCCCTACTGGGGGCCTGCCCTGCAACCCAGGCATGTGCCCTGACTGAGATTCAAACCAGCCACCCTTTCCTTCAAAGTCTGGAGCTCAATCCACTGCATCACACCAGCCAGGGCCAAAGTTTTCTTTAGGACAGCATGATATTCTTTAATGTCTTCCACCATCAGTGTGGTATCATTGATGTGTCAACATACAGGCAAAATGAGGGTAAATGATAGGATGGGCTCTGTCTAAACCATTTTACCTCTAAGAAAAAGAGTTGCAGAAATCAGTACCAAATTAATCCCAGGGCCACAATTCCTTTTAAATTAAATTTATTGGGGTGATATTGTTTAATAAGATTATGTAGATCTCTGGTATGCAGTTCTATAACATATAATCTTTATATTGTGTTGCAAATAGAAATTTTGAACTTACGGAAGCAGAGAGTAGAACCACGGTAACTAGGGACTGGAGCTGGGATAGGATGGAGAGATGTCGGTTAGGGAGAACAAAGTTGTAGCCGTGTCACGTGAGTAAATTTAGAGATCTAATGTTTAGTCATAATAACTATATTTAATAATGCTGTATTGAATACTGAAAACCTGCTGAGAAAGTAGGCTTCAGATGTACTTATCACACACACACAAAAATAAAATAGTATCTATATAAGGTGATAATATGTTAATTAGGTTGACTGTAGTATTCATTCAACTATATATATATATATACATATATATATATAAAATCATCATTTTGTACAACTTAAAGTTATACATTTTTGTTTAAAAGATAAAGGTAAATACATAACTTAAACCTCTGGCAAACCGAGTTCATTTGCTACAATGGAAAAGAACTGTTGCTACTTGGGTCAAGGAACCTTTCTGGGTTAAACTGGTGGGGACAGAGGACAAAGAATAAAACAGAAAAGATCAAGCCCCTTCCTCCTCTGCCACTCTCGAACCTCCCTCTACCTGCCCCTGTTGGTAGAGCCTACAAGTGAGTCAGCTGTCAAAGCAGAGGTGTGGCTGCAAAGCTCCAGACAAGAGAAACAAAGGTTTTTTCATAATTGACTCACACAAATCAATTTCAGTGCTTCCTACTTGCCTACGGTTTAGCTGACTAGGACTCAATGAAGATAATGTAAAAATAATAATATTCTTATTAAGGTGTATTTAAAAATATTATTAACATCAGGTTTACATTCATTTATTTTATAAAATAAAATATTATTCATAACGTCTGAGTGAGATTCAAGGTGAACTAAAAATATAGCCATCCACATACTCAAAATATTGACATTTATATAGCTTGCAGTGAGTCCTGCCTCATTAAAATTGAACTCATTAATTATGCACCACATATAAATGTTCAGGGGAAAATACCTAGGAGAGAATATGTTGGATTAACACTATAAAAATGACTGTGATATGAAAGTCAGGGGTCACTTCAAAGGCATTCTGCACAATAGATTTGTTTTCCGACATAGTGTTATATTGAATTTCTTTGACTTTGTGATATAGCCTGCTGTAGAAAAAAGAGCAAAGATAAAAGATCTTTAGGCTTTCATCAAGCCTAGTGATTATTTTCTATACCTTATGGCAAAAATAAGAAATGCTCCCAAGAAATTCCTCTCCCTAGTTACCTTAAGTCATTATCAAATTCTTGAAAAGTACATTTTACCTTTTCCTTTTCTGAAACACTTAATTAAGGGGTCAGAAGAATGCCTGAAACTGACAGATTGTCAGTACATTTCGTAGACTAATGTGTGAGTGCATGGATGAATGAGAGGATGGGTGTGAAGCACTTTTTATGATTCTTTGTGAAGCATATGAGAATGATTACTATATCTCACTCACACATTGAGAGATTGTGTGATGGTTAACTTTATGTACCAACTTGACTGGGCTAGAAATAGGTGAGCAAATATTTGATTAAACATTATTTTTTTTTCTCTGAGGGTGTTTTTAGTTGAGACAAACATTTAAATTCTTAGACTGTGTAAACATGTCATCTTCCCTAGTGTGGGTGGGCCTCAACTAACCAGTTGAAGGCCTGAAAAGAATGAAAGGACTAAATCTTCCCAGAATAAGAGAGAATTCCTCCTGCTTAACTGCATTTGAACTGGGGACCTTGCTTTTTCTTGCTTTAGGACTTGAACTGAAATATGGATTCTTTCTGTGTCTTGAGCCCATTGGCCTTCAGATGAGAATGACAGCATTGGTTATCTTGTTTCTTAGGCCTTGGAACTCGTTCTGGAACTACACCATTGACTCTCCTGGGTTTCTACCTTGTCAGCTCCTTCTACAAACCTGGGACTTGTCTGCCTCTATACACTCATGAGAAATTCCTTACAATCATCTTTCTCTCTCACTCTTTCTCATTCTCTGCCTTTCTGTCTGTCTGTCTCTAAGTCTTCGTCACTGTTTCTCCCTGTCCTCCCTCTGCCCCTCTATCTATAGATATAGATGTGCATACATGTACATTGGTTCTGTTCTCTGAAGAACTCTTACTAATATAAATAAAGATTCAAATAAATGAAACAAGGAGATAAAATAGAGATAGAGCACCTCCTGGCTTTTTAATGTGAAGTTGAATTTTGCATACATCCTATCTTCTCTGGTGCCACTGTTATAATAATTACCACTACTACTAGCCACCATTTATCATCAGTTTCTGCCAACAATGTACTATCCATTTTACCCATTTTTATCTCATTCATTACTTTGAAAAAGTTTTGAGAAAAAATCCTGAATATGAGTGAATAATATAACATGTCTAAGCTGACAAGGCAAATAAAAGGAAAACCATATATTTGAAACCATGGTCTTCTGATTTCAGATTTTGCATTCTTGATAGCTGTGTTCCAACATTAACTCATTGGATGCCCTTGGACAGCTTTTCCTTATTTTCTCTTTGGTTTCTTTACTTTATAAAAATGGGGCATAAAATGTGATCATCTTTACTGTTCCTTCCAGCCCTGACAGTCTGTGATTACACAATCCTTAAGAAGTAAACTAAAGAAAAGGAATGCAGTGTTCCAATCACACAAGGGGTCAAGGCCAGATAAACACAGTGTCAAGCACAAACTCAGAACTAGATTAGCACCTCCACAGCTATATGGGAGAGTTGAAAGTTCTCTCACATGGCAGTTTGGAGACCCTTTGATTAGCCTAAATAATTTTGCCTACTATACTGTGTGTCCTTTATCTCCATCAGTTTTGAATATTAAGCTAGATAAGTAGATAAAATGTGCAGTTAGAAATTTTGTGTGTGTGTGTGTGTTTCTTTCCTCTTTCTCCTCTCTGAATATGGCATGGTTTGCTAATATCCTTTCCACACTCTGGGTTCTTTTTTCCTCACCCCATTACTGCTCCAAGGTCATCAATTCTTTCTTTCCTAGGGCTTAAACACCAATGCTTCTCTATCCACACATTATTTATATTATTTATTATTCCCTCAGAACTATGAAAACAAATCTGGCAGACTAAGCATGTTTTCTAAAAAGCATATTACACAGGTTGTTAAATTTGTTTTTACCAAGGAAAAAAAAAGGTCCTATCACCAAATAACTTTAGGGAAGACTAAATTAAACACAATTGCATTAGTCTTTTTTTAATTAGAAAAATTCTCACAGCTTTTAATGTATAAACATGTTCAATTAAACTTTAAGAAGTTTATGCAATAGATCTCACACTTTATTTTACTCTGAAACCCTCTTTGCTCAAAGTGTTAATATAGGCAGCTGATTAGTTATAAATAAAGAAAGGGAGCAAAGGGAATCATACATTGAACATAGTAAACTAGGGAATGGGGCTGGACAATAAGCCTGCTTCAATAGGAAGTTGCAGCACTCATAGGCTCCCCTGGGGACCACTGCATCCTCCTCTCTTGGGTCCTAATCCCAGAAGCAGGCAGGAAGGGTCATTACTGGTCATTAGGAAGAATAAAACAGTAGGAGAAATTCCTCTGCTGGGCACATACACAGTGGAAGACAAAATGCCATAGAGGTCACTCTGCTTTGAAGCATGGGCAGTAGGAGCCAAGATGATAACTACAAATGGGAGGAGACTAATCTGGGGGCTGGTGTGGAAACCGGGTTGGTTAGGAGGAAGTGCCAGCACAAGCTACAGAAGAATTAGAAAATCAATTGGTTGGTTTGAAAGAAAGAGGCTCCTTCCCAAGACTGAGGCAACATAATCCAAGCTTAACAAAACCTTCTCCCCCAGTAACACAGGTGCATTAGCCCTCCTTCACACATTTTCTCTCTGTAGCCGCCATGCAGGCCTAGCAGCTGTTCAGGCTCCAAAGGAACTCCAAATGAAAGCCTGGGCACAGAAGCTCAGTCCTGCCTGCAGTACAGCTGGGGAAATACCTAAGCTATCTTGGTGGGTATAGAGACTGAGCTGGACTAAAAACTAATGGCATAGAATTTCTAGACCCTGGCTATACTTCTGGGCTTGATGAAGACGAGGCTGCACTTCCGCAGCAGGACTGACGAAGATGAATCACTGGGAACTTGGAGGCAGTCTTTTATTTCTACCCCAATAAATCTCACCACTACATCTATCTTCCCATGCATGAGTCCCTGGAAATGCTTTTTTGCAGTTCTATAGAAGGACCCTGTTTTCACTGGCAACAAAAGTGTTCTGTAGGACTAAATTTCCATAGAAAACATTTTGGATTCTCAGCATGCAAGTACCTTTGGATTCTCAACATGTAAGTAACTCAGCATATTCACCTGCCCAAAAGACATAACAGAAGCTAACTTTCTTTAGATCATGAGAATAGGTACTAACTCTTTATGTGAGAGAGCTGTTTGTGAAGTAAAAATGAGTTTAGGAGAGTCATGGAGTTGTAAGAATGTTAATTATCACATGATATAATAAAACGTTATGCTTCTGCACCAAGGTAAAAGTTTAAAATATTAAAGCACATTATTCATTTGCTAATTCTAAAAGTATAATGCATTTAGTCTTTTCTTTGACAAAGTTTTAGAAGTTAATCACACCACACACAGAGCCTGGCCTGTAGCATATGCTCTCTTTTGATATTATAAATAAGATCACAATGAGTAATGTGATTCAAATGTTTTTTCTTATAGATATTCTTTATCTGTAGGATGTAACATAAGAAAAGGAATTATAAGTCAAAGAATATATGCATTTTTAATATTGATATCTTGCTGAATTGTTTTCCATTACATTGAACCAAGTTGCATTTCCATCATTATTTTTTTGGTATATTTTTTCCCACATCACCATGAATGTTAAGCATTCACTGAACTTTGTCAATGTAATAGGTAAGAAAAGAACGTGATAGTTTTTTTAATTACTTTTATACAGAAGTTGAACACCTTTCATTTCTACCTTTTTTGCAATAAGCTATATGTACATATTTGTTTCTTTTACCATGGTTTTGGGTCTTTTATCTTATTATTTTTGTTTATTAAACTCTAAAATTTACCCAAAATTTATTTTGGTTTTAGATGTGAGGTAATAACCATTTTTTTCCAGATGGTTACCAAATTATTTCAACACTAGAGAACAAATTATCCACATTATTTTATGGAAATCCAACATATTTGGGGACATTACTTCCAGATTTTCTAGTTGCATTGATTAGTTGGCCTCTGTGTGTATTGATATTACATTGTCATAGTTATTTTGGATCTGAACTACATTTCAATATATTAATTTTTTAAGTTATATTTGCTTATTTTCAGCATTACTTTCCAGTTATTTTAAAATTAGTATCTTTGTCTTAATTATATACATTTCTAAAACAAGTTAGGAATGATTGACACATTTGGAATGTTGATTTTTTTTTTATTCAAGAACAGAGTACGTCAAGTAAGAAATTTTTATGACCTCCTAAAATAAAAATAAAGGGCAACTAAGATCATTTAAAAAAAAACAAACAATTGAGAGAAGGTTGATTGAAATCAACATTTGATTTGTAAAAATGTGAATCTCTAAAAATAACGTGTGAAGATTTCAGTTGGATTTTTAAGCTTTAAGTAATACTATACGTTTGTGTATGGCAGAGGAAGGAAGTAGAACCAATTCTATGTGAAATAATGATTTATGTAATTCACTTACCTTAAATTAGATTTAAACTCTAATATTTGGCAATAGTTTTAAGTAGTTTCCTGACTTTCAATCCAGGGTTGATCTAGTTCTCAGCTGATAGATAAATAGGTTCAAAAATGAATTGTCTAAGATCTTTATTCTCCATTGGAATCATCCTGCATGGAGGGTGACAAAAAGTTCCTAACTGCTGAGATTTTCAGACATGAGACTAAAAAAGTACAAGAAGAAAATATGATGTCTATAGATTTAGTTCTTGGCCTATATATTACATATGCTTAATGCATACATGCTTGCTCTCTCAAGGGCACATACCATAATATCCTCACAGTAATCTTTGATCTAAGCTTTTTAAATACCTGGTGTGCATGTCACTCAATCACAGGGTTGCTGGGCTCAGAGTTGTCTCCACTGCACATGACACATGGCAGGTACATCCACTGTTGGAGTTCAAAAGCAGTCTGTGTTCTTCTTTCTTCTTTTTCTGGGTTCTGAACATTTTGAGAAGAAGAAAGAATAAAACAGCCAAGAGATTAAATATCTATTTTTTACACTTGATGTCAGTTTTATTCATTAGAAAGGCTAAGGAAAAAGCATTTGGGTGTGAAAGCCAAATGGGCCATTTATTTGAACCATAGAAGGAGGTGGATTTATCAATGGAGGCAAAGTCACCCAAAGCCCCCACAGAAGAATCTGCTCCTGGAGAAGCAGCCAAAATAAAGGGTTGACCTGAGTTATGAATGCTCAGTTACAGTCACCAAATCTACCAATCAGAAATATCCTTTACCTCACAATGGCTAAGCATGTAAATAAAAAGAGATATATCTAGCAGAATCTATATAGAAACCAGAAGAAAATTTTTAAAAAGCTGTTTTTCCTACTTTCATCCTGCCTTTGTATTTAGAAAAAAAATGGCCTTGTTAATTCCCAGGCCAAAGAAATGTAAGGTAAATGGCTCAACAAGAAGCAACTAGATGTATTTTTATTCTAAAATTTCTACATTCTTTGATGATCTTAACTTTTAGACTGAGATGCTCACTTTGGATGCTCATCCTTGTTGAAAAGGCAGCAGCCAATTCTAAAAATTCCCTGAAGCTTGAAATTCAACCAATAGCAGACTTGACCTCATATTACTTGTTTTCAAGTAATTAGAATAGCAATTACTCTACCTAGTAGGGAAAAAATGCCAGATTTCTTTTCAAGTGACATTCTTCTAGTTCCATGCATGGCTGAACTAAAACAAAACAAAACAAAAACAAAAACAGCTGTCATCAGAGTTGTGGCCTAAAGATCCATGCGTTTATCACAGCCCCGGTTTAGAAATAACATTCGTGTGTACACTGTGGGCCAGATGCAAGATTTATCTACAGCTATAGGGCAAATGGCAAGAAGAGGGTGCTAAGAGGAGACAGTCAAAAGCTACCACACTCTGGGGAAAGAAGGAATATTTTTAGTTACAAGTAATCACTTGTTATTTAGTTATGTATACAAGCTCTGGATTATTTTCCTTTCAATAACACATAAAATGAGGCATAAACACATGATTTAAAAAATAATTGATAAAATACTTAATTTGGACTGGATTCCTTGGCAATCAGACTCTGACTCAAGCAACAGACAAAAGTAGAGTGAGCACACTATTATGATGAAAGTCTGAGAGTGGGATTTACATCCCCATGCCCCAAGGAAATGTGATCATAGTTTGCCCAATCTGTTAATAACCTCTGATGCTTCTTTATCTTTCTTTGTTGAGGGCTGCCCTGCCTGGTCTCAGGAAGCTGTGACCCCCCTGTGACTTAGGCTGAGTGAGAGACCTCCGGATCAGGAGCCACTAAGGAGACAAAAACTTATTCCCCTGGCATGAACGCTGCCTGTTCTGTACCTGGCTTTTAAATGCTTGATCAGTTACCAATGACAGGTAAGACTCCTCAAGGGAGGGGCAACCTAAGCCAGGTTCTGATCACTGTAAAGGCCTCTGGGAAGAGACTCATGAGACTGTGGAAATAAATGAAGGGGCTGTGGAAAGGAAGGGGTGATCATCAACCCCCGCCCCCTCTTAGCCTGAGTCTTTGTACTAGATGTGAGAAATCCAACTCTCCTTGCTGCCTCTGTCTCCAGCCCTTCTCAGGGCTTAGCAAATAGCCTAAAGGGGCAGCTCAGCCAGAGACAGCAGACTCCTGGGGTAATCAGGCCTGGGACAAAGAATATGCAAGATCCTGTGAGATCTGTTTGCTGGAAGATGTTATTAACTTGGAATTTGAAGGCACAGACAGGAAACCTTTGGAACCTGTAGTCCTTTCATATGATAAAACTCCAATCTCTGCCCGGAATCACAACAGAAACTCTGTTAGCATCCTTGTAAGATACGTGTTCCCTTTGATCCCTTCTGCCAGACTGTGAATCCACAAACTGTCTACTTTCTCAATAAAAACCCACTGGGACAAAGGAAGGGGCTCTCCCCCCTAGGGGGGCTACCCCGGAGCAGCTCACCGACTTGGAGAGTGGCCACTCCGTCCTTTACTTCCCTGCAGAAAACTGTTTCTGTGCATGATTATTTCTTATGCTTCGACAAGCCATTCTCAATGTGTTATGCATGTCCGTAGCCGGCCGAGAGAGCCGGGTTCTGAATCACTTCATTTTTTTTGCTACTAATAGACTAAATATAACCCTCATTTTTTACATGTCTAATAGGTGCATTTATAAATAGCATAGTAGAAAAACTATAAGGTATTTATTCTTTTATCATTTTTGTGATGATAAAAGTTTTTGGTAACTTAAAGGTTAGCATAAATTTCTGATAAGTGACTTGGTGCTTCTTCATCAACATGGTGACAAAAACAGCAAAGTATGAAGTGGAATGTTATTACAGCACATGCTCTGTGGGTGGGAGCAAGTCCAACATAGACACATTCTTCTGATTTTCTGTCAGAATGTGCCCGACCTGCTGGGGATCTTGGCCATAGGAACAGGTTTGCTCAGAAGCATA
>PVIA01016037.1:0-20478 GCA_004024845.1 Tonatia bakeri | reverse complement strand
AAAAGACAGCCCTGTATGTGTCCACTATTGCAGGGTGTCTACCTAGGGTAGTCATGTGTATAGCGAAGCAGGAAGTAGGATGGTGAGCATCAAAACTGCAAGTAGGCAGTTATTCATGTGTATAAAGTGTCAGATTTTGCAAAATGAAAGCATTCCCCACCCTGTTGTATGTCAATGTGAATATGTTTAATATTTCTGAAGTACACTTCACATAGTAAGATGGTACCTTTTGTATTTTTCTAACATGATTAACCATTTTTAAATGCATATAACTAAACATCATACTTTTTATGTTGTTCCCATTACACTAGTTTTTGATACCTGGCCACACTCTGTAACAGGTCAGTCCCATCTCAGACACCACCAGCACGCTGTACTTACACTGCACTGTGGTGAGGTTTCTGTTTCTGTCCTCATTTACCTTTTCAGTTTTGCTAAGAGAAGCAGAGAATGCAGCAAAGAGGGAGAGACACATGCAGCCACCAGGTAGAACATAGGGTTCTCTCTCATTTTACTCCTTGTAAACTTGTCATGGGCATTTCTCCCAAACTCTTCCTTATTCATGTGACTATGTTTTAGTTCTGCACTTTCCTATCTTTACAAATATTGTTAGGAAACATAGTTATACATTAAAATGCAAGTTCTCCATGCTGAACAGTGGTTATAGAAATAAAAAGTTATGCTTTTGAAAAAAAAAAAGAAAAATCTAGTTTGTACCACAAATTTTTAAAATTAAACATTTTCAAAGAATTTTTCCTGGAGTAGAAGGAGTCCATGTCTATGAGATGAAAAAATAAGTCGGGGAGAAACTTGGGAGATTTATAAAGGCTTTATGTTCACTCAGACACGCTTAGGGTTAGAGAATTCATTCTCCAAAGGGAATTATGGAAGCCCCATTTCCACAGTCAAGAAAATTTAACTGTACAAAGACTCAGCTAAGAACAGAGCCCAAAACTTATAAAGGCTTTCATCTGAAGATACGAGCTTTTCCAAACAGCTATTAACAAGGTCTCACACCACCCTGGGAGCAGAGGAGTACAATCATCACTCTCTTTACAGACAGGAGAATTGAGAGTCAGAATCCAAAAGAGCTCACACAGTCTGCCTTGGAGTCATCTGGGGAGGCGGCTGTAGACTCGGGGCTGAGGCTGCGTTCTGCCTCTCAGCCCTTCCTGACTTCTTCCAAACAACAAAGAACACTCTGGCCCCGAACCAGACCACGTTGAGGGAAGAAAACTCATGACTTAACCAGTTTGCTTTGGAACTGAGATGGTATTTGAGGCACACCAAGGGTGGGATCCAATGGCTTTGATGCTAATCTCATTTCCTTACTTCCTCCCTCACTGTTTTGGACCAGTTCATTGTTATCTTAGTTGAAGTCTTTATGAGTGACAGACTATAGCAATGGAGGCTAAAGAATTCCTTGGTAAACTCAGAATCAGGACTTTCACCCATTTGCTTTTCATCTGTGTTGCAGAGAGCTATTTAGCGTAAAGTAGAGATTCTCTCAACTCTTTGGAAACTCTGGGAAACTCTCAGTCCTGCTGGATGGATTATGTGATAAATTTGGAGTTTCTGGGACCCAAGGAGAGAAAGCCTATTAGACCCACCGCATCAGCAAACGGAAGACTTGGCATATCCTGGGAGAGGTGTACTCCTGAATTTTGAGGAATATTGTAGCCTCTTCAGGTACCTCCCCCCACCCCTGCCCCCACACCTGCTTGTCTGGAGTGTGACCTCTGTTGGCTTTGGTTCACAAGTCTGGAAGAACCAGTTAATTCAGATGTCACATTTTAGGATCAGAAGTGATCTTTTCCTGGATGACATATGGTGAGAGGTCCTAACCCAAGTAAGGCTCATTTATTATGAGTTTCTATTGTACCTGTCATAGTAATGCTTAATTTACCTAGGAATTACTCATACAGCAGGCGCAGCCATCTGAAACACATCTGAGAAGCCAGAAGGAAGCAAAAAAGCCTTTGGGTGGCCAGTGTGGGCACCAAAAATTCATAGGGTTAGTGCTCCTCTCTTAAAGACTATTTGTATTTCTTAAGACTAACTCTGATCTACAGCAGATTGGAATCAGTGCGCTAATAGGGCAGGGAGGAACTTTTAGTTACAGAAACAAGAAGCTGGCAGCTTCATAGTGAGGGAGGAGACAGGAGAATTATAAAACACAAATAAGAATGCAAAAAAAACAAAAAGCCCCCATAATCTGAGGTAAAGACAAAGAGCTCTCCCTAATTCCAAGCCCCCAAATTCATCTTTTTTTTTCCTACATCAAACTTCAATGTTGGAGATTATAAGTATTTTTTCTACAAACATATACTGGGGCCTGACTCCTCCCTCACCAGGCACTGGGTATGTAATGACAGAGATGAATCTGTCTTTACAGTGGGTAGTAAGTTATGGTGGGGGAGTTTTATTTAGAAAAATGGAGAATAATACAATACATTTATGTTAACGGGAGAGACCTGGTTCTTCTTGCTGATGCCATGAAGAATCACAGATCAACACATCTATTGATGTGCAAGCCAGAGGCCAGATTGACGGGCATGTGGGCTGGCCATAGAGCCCAAAGAGGGAATCCTTTGTTCTGAGGATGTGTGTGGTTGGCGGGATGGCGGTGAAGAAGTTACAGACTGATTGACAGGTAAAGGTGGTGCCAGCTTTCGGAAGGGGTGTGGCATGAATACCCAAAGGAGTTAATGAGCTTCTTCCTTTGGGCACTGTGCACCCTTTCCGGCCTTTCAGGCCTTGGGATGAAAGCACAGTTTCAAAGGCTTTCTTTCCCAGATAGTGGAGACGATACATAGAATTTCAAGGACTGCCCATCAGCCTGCCTTTATTTCCCCCCTGGCTGCTTATTCTACTGGAACATTTAGAAAGATTAGGATAACAATGAAAAATGTTTCACCAATTTGACTTACCAAATTTTAGATTCTAACACTCTGGGAGAATCAATTATGTAGAATAGTTCATTCCCCACTGTAGCTAATAAATGAAACATTAATTATATTAACATGACATTGTTATTAGTTTTAAATTAAGAACAGGATGCATGTGTTATTTTCTGAAGACACAGATGTCTGCTTCATCCTTTAATTATTGCCAACCCCTGTGACATTATATATTTCACAAGAATATTAAGGCGGCCTGTTCCTCCTTGGGGTGAGGAGATTGGGCTGGGAGGTGACATATTCAAGGAAGGAGAAAGTAAGAGACAGAGCGGGGAATACAAGGGAGCCTCAGTTGTAATCTGTTGGTGGAGGTCCCTCATTTTTTCAGCCTCTCTCTACTCTCTTTCCTAGTTCCTCTTTTGAATGCAGAAAAAATGAAGTTCCAAAATGAATAGATTTAATGGAATTAGAACAGAGGGTGGGGCTGCCTGGGAGGTGCTGTGCATTTCAAATAAAACAAAACAAATGCTTCTTGATTGCTGCGGCAGGAAATTTCTGCCCAACTGGAAGGGCTGGTTGCTGGAATGCAGGAATCCTTGAGGGGCCTTTCTGGAGAGGCTGGAGGAGGCGTGGCTGTGGGAGAGCAACTCCAGGTACCCACACCCGCTGCTGCAGCCTGGCTGGGGTAGTGAGTGAGTCACGTTTACCAGGGGTGTCAGGGCAGTGAGATGAGCGTGACCCAGCAGAGAAGGCGGGTCAGATTGTTACACATTCTGGCAGGGTCACCTCTGTGTCAGGGAACACTGTGGGCCCAAAGATGATTGAATTCAACAGCTAGGCAGAATCAGAACTGGAGTCGGCATCAATCCACTAATGAGGCCTCTCCTCACTCAACTTCAACCGCAGTCTTTTCTGTGTATTTTTCTCATCATTGCCCCTTTAGTACTTAGCACAGCTCCTAGTATGAGGTGTACTCAGTAATGTTGAGTGAATGAATAAATAAATGAATGGACTTAGGACTAACTTCTTCACTAATGTCTTACCATAGAATAAACTATATTTCTGAAACTACTTGCCATCCCTGATTTAAAACACACACACACACAACACACGAAATAAAGCAAAGAGTTACCTCTAGAACTTCTCATACGGTAAGATCCAAGGAATTTAATCAGATGCTAATATTGGGAGAAATTGGGCAAATTGCCTGCACATTACTATTGCACACTACTTCATAAAAGTTCCCATAGAACAGAAATAAATATTTAGTTTTTTCCTAGTAAAGAGTTGGTGGTTTCTTGTTTTTACTTTATTTACCCTTAATAATGAAGTGCATACTCAGAAGTTTATGGTTAGACAAGTTTTACCCTGAGGAGGCAGCAGTCTGATTATAACGAAGACAAGCAAGCATAACTACACGCAAGTGCCTCTCTCCTGAAAATAACCTCCGGGCAGGGCCTCTCCCCTGTGACTTCCAAACACCCCTACCTTTTAAATATGGTGCCCGGGATGTCTGTGTTTTCTGGGGAGCAGTGGTGCAGGGTGACTGCCTTTACGGAGGTACAGTGGTGGCGGTGCCTTTTTGGAGCCTGACCTTTGAACCCACAGATAAGCCATAACTGTCCTTCCCCACTGCTCTATGGACAGCACTGCACAGTGTCCACTGAAGCCAGTGCGCAAACTGCTACCCTTCTGCCACCAGTGAGGGAGCTTAACGGAAATGTAAATCCACTACGGCAATAAGTGCTCAGCTAGGTTCTGTCGTGCTTTCAGATAAAGGTTGGAAGGCCCTTCTGTAAAGGGCCAGAGAGTGAATGCTTTAGGCTTTGCAGGCCAGTTTCTGTCACAACTACTCAGTGTTGCCGTAGGCAACGCATGCACAAGTGGGTGTGGCTGTGTTCCAGTACAATTAAAAAATATATATATATATATATATTTTTTAGAGAGAGGGAAAAGCAGAGAGAAACACATCAATGTGCGAGAGAATAATCAATCAGTTGACTCTCACATGCCCCCCACTGGGTCCCTGGTCCGCAGCCCAGGCATGTGCTCTGACAGAGAATCAAACCAGCAACCTTTTGGTTCACGGGTTGGCGCTCAATCCACTGAGTCACATCCACGAGGGCCAATGTTTTATTAAAAAAAAACACCCCAAAATTGGCATAGGTGGGAAATGCCTAGTGGAGTTGGGTGTGGCTTGGGGGTGGGGGAGGTGGCTGTAGAGGGCCAACCTGTACTCTAGGTGAAGGAAACCGTTCATGATTACATCACGGTGCAGTTTCTTACTTCGGGAGCCACTGGACAGACGACCTATGAAGCACCACATGAGGCAGGACCCCAAGGCCCACCTGCGTGTTGCTGGTGAGAATACCACACAAGTTGTGAGGAGGAACATCATTTCTCTCCACGGTCAAGATTTTATCAGAGTCAGCATCTACCCCTTGGTCACATTGCCTTTCCTCCCAAACTCGCCATGACTTTACTACCATTACCAACCTTATAACTTCAGTTTGTAAATGCCGATCCCCCCCTCTTTTGCCCTATTTCCTTCTCAGTCTTCTACATTACTACTTTCTTGCCTCTCTTTTTCTTTTTGTTCTCTGCTCTGGTTAACTCACTTTTTGGCCACTCAGCTTCCACTTTCTGCCACTAAGTGCTTCATCTACTAACATCTCCTGAAGCAGATGCTCCTTGTCCCACCTGTAGTCTCAAAAAGGCAGGGACAGGATTTTTGGGTCATCCTCTTCCTAATTAGTGCCCCGACCTTCTCTTCTCTGACATTCTTTGCTATTTAGATCTCCTCTTACTCCTCTGGGCTGTAGTTCTTAAAGACTTTCTTCCATTTGCCACCAAGAAGACTCTAATCTCCAAGAGTAAGTTTCCATGCTGAATGCTTCCTTCCCTTTCTATCTAGTTGTCACCTGAGCTCACCTCTACCATTTGCTAAATTGCTTCCCTGGCCTCATGATCTTCCCTTCTGGGATACTGTCAAGAAGCACCAATGCTTTCTCTGTATGAAAAGTTACCTAATTGACTCTTTTTGTCTCTGTTTTTCTTGTTCCATTCAGGTTCTTCGACACTGAATCTTTGGTTTGTACTCTCATCATCAATATATTGAATCACGTATTTTTCCCAGGAATGAATTTCCCCGACTAGGTTCACAGAAGCTAGCTTTTAAAAAACCCTTGAGCTCAAAGGATTGTTAGTACCTGGCATTGGTGTAAATTATATACACTTATTAGCCTGAGGACTGTATAGGTCCATCCCTCAGCCCCATGATTTCTTGTAACTTGGCAAAGGCACTCTCAGAATAGGCAGTGGTAAGGGTCCAGAGGAGTTGTGTGGCCTTTGGCCTGCTGGACTTGAGACAGTGTCTGCCTTCTGTCTCTAAGTGAGTCTTTTCTCCACCACTACAGTGTCCATCCTATCTTCTTTGAGGTAACCATCTGCTTCCCAGACTCTCGCAGGTTCTCCAGGAATCTTCCGGAGAGGCTGGGTCACAGACATCCATAGAATGGCTTCAGGTACCTGACTGTGGCAGAGATGCGACAGAGAAGAGCGAGGGAGACTCTGACGTCTCCCCTTCTCCTCCCAATGGTGGGATGCTCGGGATGGAACATAAACTCTTTCATGGGATTGCTTGTCGGTGATTGGCACCGCCATCCACCTGTCACTGCAGCCGGAAACCCCGCTGTTCCCTAGATGACTTCCTCTTCCTCACCTGCTTTCCTCCAAGCCATCACTGAGTCGTGTCATCATAGGCTTTTTTAAAGAAGATCTTATTTATTTATTTTAGAGAGAGAGAAAAGGAGGGAGGAAGAGAGGGAGAAAAACATCAGTGTGTGGTTGCTTCTCACGTGCCCCCTACTGGGGACCTGGCCTGCAATCCAGGCATGTGCTCTGATTGGGAATAGAACCTGTGACTCTTTGGTTCTCAGGCTGGTGCTTAATCCACTGAACCACACCAGCCAAGGCTCATCATAGGCTTTAATATCTACTGCTTTTCCCCAGTGCCACTTTAGTTCAGGTGACTATCTGAACTAAACCCACATTTTTGGATTACTATAAAAACTCTTCTCTCTGGTCTTCTTGCCTCCAGTTTGAACCCAAGTGATTCATAATCTCCACTGTAGCCAGAGAGAACTTTCTGCAATGCCGATCTTATCCTTTAATGGTTTTTCATCTTTTTCAGGTTAACGACCAGATTTCTCAGCCGTTCCTGATCTGCTCCTTGGTTACCTTTCCAGACTGATCACTCATTACTTCCAACACCTTCCCCTCATTTACCTTTTCTTTTTTTTTTTTAAGATTTTATTTATTTATTTTTAGAGAGGGAAGGGAGAGAGAAAGAGAGACAGAGAGAAACATCAATGTGCGGTTGCTGGGGGTCATGGCCTGCAACCCAGGCATGTGCCCTGACTGGGAATCGAACCTGCGATGCTTTGGTTCACAGCCTGCGCTCAATCCACTGAGCTACGCCAGCCAGGGCTTCATTTACCTTTCCTTTTGCCTGTGTCCTTGCCCACTTGTCCTTCAGGTCCCAGACCAGATAGCATGTGGTCATCTCCCACGGATGATCTTCCCTTCCTCTCTAGAGGGCAGAGCGGGGTACCTGTCAAAAGCACAAGCTCAGAAGTTGGACTAACTATATTCAGTTCCCAGCTTTGTCATTTCCTTGCCACATGACCCTGAATAAATTGTAAGTTACGTACCTTCTCTGGGACTCAGGCTCATCCTCTCTCTCTTTTTGAAAATGGGGTTGATAGTAAGGTTACCTATCTCTCAAAGTTGTTATGAGGATTAAATAAGTTAATATACATAAAATACATAGAACGGCATCTGACATGCCGTAAATACTCACTGTGCTTTAGTTATTATTATTGTTGTCATTGTCATTGTTGTCTTCTCTTCTACAGTGGGCCAGGTGCCTCTCGTATACACTTCTGTTATACTGATTTTTACCTTTTTCTGGCACTTACCATGCTGTATTGTATGCATATAATCTCTCTTGACCTGTCTCCTCAAGAGACCGTGAACTTTTCTTTCATGGATCCCATATGATCAGCATAATGCCTGCCACAGAGCAGATGTGCAGGAAAAAATACTTTAAGCCAGCTGAATTCCTCTCCTTCCCAAATATACACACGTGTCCTCTGCATCACCAGCAACGGGGGTTCTTTCTTTCTTGCTTCAGCCAAGCAATACCAGCTGTCACCTTCAGGTCCTCATCTCTCCTGGATCTATTATGATAGATGATCAAGAGTGGATAGATTATCAACCAAAACCTTTTTTTCCTCTTTTACTCCTTTGTTACTTCCAGGTTCATGGTCATTCTGAGGATTTCAAGAGACTGCTCTCTGTCTGGATAACTGAAGTGTGAAAGGTAGTCCTCAGCACTATTGTCGAGAATGGAATGGATCCTCAATTTCTCAAACCCTCATAGCAGAAAGCCAGTGTTATTAGTGTAGCAACGTAGGGCTTCTATTCCTGTAGTGAATTTTGTAGGAGGTGGTGGCTGCAGCAGAACTCATTTCATTAAGCTCCTTGTTGCACATGGTGCCACGATGAGCACTCTGGACAGTCCTCATTTTCTAACAATTGGACTTTGTCACACATTTTCTCATGGAACAGTGAGTGGTGTGTGCTGCTTTGGAGATAGCTCATGTTTAGATGTCTTCAGAGAAGGGATCAAGTGACTGTTTGAGAAGGGTGTCTCAGAGGTGGGTGGGGTGAGACAAATTCCTTCAAATTCTAACTATGGTGTTACCAGTGAAAAATACTGGAATCATTCAAGTTTTCTTTCGACAAATGTTTATTGAGCACCAACTATCTACTGGACACTGTACTAGGCCCAGAAAATCCCAAAATAAGTAACATAAGTAGCTGCTTTTGGGGAGCTCACAGCCTAGAACAGTCTGTCTGGGATAGTCAGAGACATCACCACATGATGCTGTGCAGGAGTCCCATCTTATTCAGAGATTTAGTCCAAAGTTAGCATATAAAGAAAGTGAATGACAAATAGTCCAGAAAATCACTCCCTCAAAAATCCCCCAAATCAGCTCCAAGAAACTTACTTCACTTTTCTTTGGATATCAGCTAGAGCTATTTTTCCTTTCCTTTCCTAGAGCTATTTTTCCCTTCCTTTCCTTTTCCTTTTTTTCCTTCCCCTTCCCTTCCTTCCTTCCTTCCTTCCTTCCTTCCTTCCTTCCTTCCTTCCTTCCTTCCTTCCTTCCTTCCTTTTTCCTTCTTCCTTTCTTCCTTCTTTTTCTTTTAAAGATTGTATTTATTTATTTTTAGAGAGAGGGGAAGGAAAGGAGAAAGAGAGGGAGAGAAACATCAATGTGTGGTTGTGTCTCACACACCCCTTGCTGGGTGGGGACCTGGCCTACAACCCAGGTATGTGCCCTGACTGGGAATCGAGCCATGACCCTTTGGTTCACAGGCCTGCACTCAATCCACTGAGCTACACCAGTCAAGCCTTTCTTTCTTTTCTCTCGCTCTCTCTTTTCCCTCCCTTCCTTCCTTCCCTCCCTTCTTCCCTCCCTCCCTCCCTCCCTTCCTTCTTTCCTGAAGTTAAGGTATATTTTGTAAGAAGTTGGAAATAAAATGATGCCTTTCTATTTGTTTTCTACTTTCTTTTCTTCTTTCTGTTTATCGAGCCCATGCCATTAAATCCATGCAAGTTGAAAGCACACATGATGCAGCCCTCTGGTTGTCCCCAAAACGGAAGTTCGCGTGAAGGTGTAAAGTGCTCTGAAAGCACAGAGGGAAATGTTCTGACTTTGCCTGAGGAAATCGAAGAGGACTTTACTGAGGAGGTGTTATTGCAACAAGTAGAAAGAGCTTTCTAAACAAAGAGAATAGCACACACAGAGGCTTGTAACTATGGGAGAGCATAGTTTCTTCAGGGAATGAGAGGCAGGGATTATAATAGTGGAGAAAGTGGGGAGTTATGGGAAAAGAGAGGTTCATTAAAGCAAGACCACGAAGAGACTAGAGCACACCATGGGGCTGACACAGCTTGAGGAAAGAGCGATCAGGAACATTGTGTCCACTCCCTGGCAGCCCACTATCCTCCACCCTCTCTTCCTTCTCCTCACTCTCCACTTCCCTCTACTGTTAACTACTTCCTGAAATGGCTAGAGACACCATCTTTTTTTTTTTTTTTTTGCCTCAGTCCTGTTGTGCCGGCTCTGACTCATGGAGTATTGTTTTCTAGCTGTGGAGGAGGATGTGTTTTTATTTCCTAAGCTTCTTTTCATCTAAGGATTACCAAGTCATCTGGAGACACTGAATCACTACTAATCTCAAAGATGGCCCTAAATGTAGTTGGGTTTCATGTATCTGTTTAACAGGCTGTGGTATAGCTGCTCTCAGGGAACCAAAGAACCAGAGACTGGCCTGGATGGGAACCTAGACGATATCCTACATTCTGTATTGTCATTCAGACCATGAGATGGACATCTTCAGGGACCATGGAAATAGTGCCTTCTTCACTTCCCTGGGTAAAAAGAGAAAGTGAGTTCCATATTTAGATACCGCTGGAGAAACTGAGGAAATGACAGTGGAATTTCTGGATTAGAATTTATTCAAGACAATTTAGGTGTTATACTTAAAGTCTGGAGGGATTCTTTATCAATTAGAATCAGATCAGGTTCATATACAGTAAAGAACCCCAAATAACAGTGTTTTAAATAAAAATAATAAAGTAATATCTTTTCTTATCAAATATAAGAAGTCTAGAGGTAAGTAGTCTAAGGTTGATATAGTGGTAGACAGGGATCCAAATTTCAATCTTAATACTCTGTTATCCTCTGCATGTGGTTTGTATCTCATGGTCCTAAGTGGCTGCTCAAGTTCCAGCCATCACATCAACATTCTAAACAGTAGAAAGAAGGAAGAGAAATTAAGAGGGGTCAGTGGTGTTGGGGGTGGGAAGGAAACCACACCTGAGAATGATCCTATAAAGAGATTTCCTGGAAGCTTCCATACATCATTTCTGCTTATAACACATTGGTCAAGACTTAGTAGAAATGGGAATTCTTGTCATTTCTCTGGTTGATAAGGAGGGGATACTTCAGTAGGCAAGTAGCAGCCTCTGCCACAAATCCTAAGAGTAAGAACCCATCTCTGTACATGTGATCAGAGAGTTGACACAACCTTGCCTCTCTTCTCTCCTTGGAATCAAAGAAGCCTGTGCCTCAGAAAATCATGTAACTGTTGTAGAGGCCATTCTAGAGAGTCATTAAACCCCATTCCTGTGTGATATAATTAGCACTGGTCTTATTTAAATGCTAGGGAAAGGAGGGATCATTCCATTTGCTACCACACTGGCACTCTAGGTTTCTTGAGAACATCAACATGGTGACTCTTGCCTATTGGCATTTCCTCCATATAATATTCACTCATTCCATGCAGAGTCACAAATGCCAGGGCTCTTAGGAGGCCACTTTCTCTGATTCCCTACCCTTTCCCCAGAATTTCCACTGGTTGAATGCTGCGCAAGAGGTAGCTGGCCTTTCTAGCAATTGTGAATCTGAATTTCCTCTGTAACCTAGACAATACATACATGAGTGGTGACCAAAGATACAGGAGGGAAAGAGGAGGAGGAGGAAGTCATAGTTCCAGTAGAGAAGTGATGGTGGGCGGAGAGGAGGAAGGAAGTGGGTGGGACTGGCCCAGCCCTGTACAAATATGTGAATGAATCCAATTTCTTTTCAGGGTCCTTCCCTATCTTTGGACACAATCCTTTTCCCTTATTCCCTTGTGTCCTCATAGCCCTCTAGTCACCTATCCTCAGGGTCCTTCTTAGCACAGACAGGACCAATCTTTTCCTCCCTTTGCCCCAAATAAAAGCAACATCTGCTCTGCTGTGTCTTTAGAGATTCACATAAGTAATAACACCTAAATAGTGGTTAATAAATCATAGGCTTTCAAAATGTATTACATTTTTCCACTCTCCCAATGAGTCTGATAAGCTTATTTACTTCCATAATGATCAAGATAAGAATGAGCTCCTCCCTGAAGCCATATTTACACTGGAAGAGATTTCTTAGCATATACACAAAGATATCTTAATCACCTTCAATAGAATCTTAGCAAAGGGAGAAGAATTAGATAGGAGTTGTCCCTCTAGGTCTAGGGCCAGAATTCTAGGGCCCCAGCAGGAAGGAGGGAGAGGTGAAATAAGCACTCTGTTTCCACAACAAACTGGTGTGTACCTAAGGGACTGACCCACAATGGATAAAAATGCGAATGGAAGTTTAATGAATGGATAATTTACAAAGCTGTGGGGTAAAGTTGAGAAAACCAGGAAGGGATGGAGCAAAGTGCAGGATGAACACAGTGCAAAACCCACCACCTCTCAGCCTGAAGACACAAGAGGTAAGAGTAGCTATCAGCCCTGGGGAGACTCTGGCTTTTGCAGAGGAGCTACTTAATAGGAGTTGTAGCATTTGGTAGAAGAACACAGCTGCTGAACAAACATGGCCTGGCAGTAGAGAATAAATCCCAAACCTGTTCTCTTCCCATCCTTCAAATCTTTCATCTGTGCTTCCCATTGGCAAAACCCACTGGATGCTAAAGGTACGAGAGAGCCTGGGTAAATAACCTAAAACAGGAGTGTCCAAACTTTTGGCATCTCTGGGCCACACTGGGAGAAGAAGAGTTGTCTTGGGCCACCCATTAAATACACGGACACTAATGAAAACAAAAAATCTCTTAATGTTTTAAGTAAATTTACGATTTTGTGTTGGGTTGCATTCATAGCAATGCCAAGCCACATGTGACCCATGGGCTGCAGGTTGGACAGTTCAGCCTCCCAAGGGCAGGGTGGAGAAAGGTAGATATAGGACCTAGAGGGGCAAATAGAAAATGTTTTAGCACATAAACTTTTAGAAACTTCTACTTTAGGTGTATAGTAGACAGACTGATATGCACATAAAAGGCAGTGAGAAAAGGCCAGGTAAGGTGACTTTGCTGGGAAGACCAGGTAAGGTGACTTTGCTGGGACAGAGGGCTCCCCTTTAGAAGCTGAGGGAGATAAAGTTGGATAGTTATTAGGGCCAGTCAGCGAAGAATTTCAAGGCTCGGGGTTGAAAAAACAAAATAGTGCACAGCAGCCATCAAGGTCATTAATAGAATGTATTTTCTGACTCATTTTATATTAAAAAAAATTCAGAGGCTGCTGGGAGGCCCTGAATATGTGGCCTGGAGGACTTCAAATCTTCAGATCAGCTACTACTGTCAATCACAGAAATTCTTTGTCTTCCTCCCTTTCTGTCCCCCTTCCTTCTAGCAAGCATCACTTGAGTCCTTTGCACACGGCAGGCACTGTGCCTGCCATCTGCTCCTGGCTGGTTTCAGCCTTGGGTGGCTCCTCATCACCACTGTCCCTTTCTCTCTGTCTTGCATACTTGCCTTTCTAGATCCTTTTTAGGGACAGTGCTATTTCAGTACTCTTGCTAGCAACTATTGTTGCTTAGGATAGAAAGAAGGGAGATGTGAATGTTTTTCAAAAAGAGTAAACCATGTGGAATATTTAAGGTCAAGTGCGGTCAGAGGAAAGGAGGGAAAGACTGGAATTCTGGAAATTCTGGACTAGAAGGTAAAGGTAACGGGAAGATAAATATCTGTGAGATTTAGTTCAATGTTAGAGCAAGATGTATTCAAATGACACCTCACGTTGCTTCCCTTTCACCCTGTCCTCAGGAAATTGGCACAAATATGGACGAAGAGCTATTTCAGTAGGTAAAGGTAGAGCCTTCTCTCGGCAGTCCTGACCTTGAACTGACCCTTTTTAAAGGTCTAAACCAGGAATTCAGTATGCACAAGCTTCATTCAAAGAGCTCTGAACTATTAGGCAATGCTGACCGGCACTTGGACACTTTGCATGAATCTCTGGCAGTTGCCCTTGCCAGCACGTCTCTCACCCTGCCTGTAGGGACCTGTCTGTTTATCTTTCCCTCATTCTGCCAATGGTCAGTGACTGGATTTTATCATTTCTTTGGAGAACTACTTTTCGGTCCGTCTCTTCTCTGTCCTTCGGAGCCCCCGCTCCTCCATAACTCAGTATGTCTAGCCGGACTATTCTGAAGTGTCTTTGAGGCATCCCCCGAGATTTCAGTTTTTGTTGAGTGGCTACCTGTTTGCGGACAGTGTATTCCATTGCTTTTACAACTCCCCCTCCCTTCTCCGATGAGTCTTAAATGTCACCAGAGTCTTCATCTCAGTCTCCACTTTGAGCAGCACAGTGGTCAAGAGCCCCGACCTTTAAGACTGCCTGGCATTGACATCTGTTTCTTCTATTCGCAGCAAGATGACCTTGCACAAGCCACGTACCCTCTTTGAATCCTAGTTTCCTCATCTGTAAAATGGGAATGACAATAGTTCTCATGTTTTAGGACTGTTGTGGAGATTAAAAGAGTTAATACGTGTAAAATGTGGGGTCCCGTGTCTGACCCACTGTGAGTTCTCAGTGACGACATACTCTTATTATCCTCACTGTTGGAGTTGTTCTACGGCCCAGCACAGAGCCCTTCAGAACACAGTGTGCTGATTTCATCTCTGCATAGCTTTCTGTGCTTGGCCACAGGGGTCTCCTCGGCTTAGCGGTGACGTAGCAGTCCTCGGGGTTATCTCCATGGGAACTCTATCGTATCCAGAGGAGGAGATTAGGGTGAGGCTCCAGCTCTGGCCACTAAAGGCAGCTGTAACCTTTTCCTAGAGCTTTCTTGCGATCGGAGAATTAACTTACGTTGGAGCTGCAGGTCCTTAGAGATCTTTTAGCCTATACTGGGTATTTATCGGCTGAAAAAAAAAAGACTTTCAAGTCATGGCCACTTCCTTAGGGTCACACAGGGGCCTAGTAGCAGCCTGGACTAGAAGCTCGGTCTCTTAATTCCCAATGCAGCATTTTTTCCTACACCACAAAGGTTTTTTATGTTTTATAGATTTTCTGTCTGTCTGATCTATTTTAATCTTTTCCCCCCAAATAAGTATTTTCCAGGGCCCTGGTGTAGGAGGAGAGAAAGCTGGGCTGCTCTGGCTGGAGGGCGATGCAGGCCCGGATCCCTGCGCACTGGTCTGTTCTCTGCCTTCTGCGGTGGCCTCGACCCCGCCCCAGCACCGTCTTGTTGGTGCTTGTGCATCTGTTTCTTTGACATGGTGTCAAATTCCATTTTTTTAACCATTTTTTTCTAGTATATGGAGTTTGTGAACCTATTCTGTCTTAAAATGAGGTTGTTGGCTAATATTCTTCATATGATTTGTTATAGATGAAGGGATTTGGGGTTGGATCACCTTGACCTTCGGTCTTTGCAAAAGCCCGGGCGCCAGCCTGACTCTGTAACAGTGGCTGATGTTCTGGGGGTGGGAAGGACCCTAAAGCAAAGAAGCCTACACCCCACTTTCATCAACCCAAATATTTCTGTCTTCAACTTGCAGCACACCCAGGATTGAGTTCCAAAAATTCCATTTCATTTTCTTGGCTTCCCTCTTCACTCAGTTACAACTGGACTAGAAGGAGTCTTGGCACTAAAAGCCTGCCAGGAAACGGCTGTTTCTTTGGCCTTTGTTGCCCAATTTTGCAGACATTTTAGGTTCAGATAAGGTTTTGGGTGGGCAGTCAATTCTCTCTACTTCTCCTCCCTCCCCTGTTGTTCTGAAAATAAACCATGTTGTTCTGAAATAAACCCAAACTCTGCTGCCTTCTGAGATTCCCTGGTCAAATTGTGACAATAATAAGCTGACATTCCTGATTTTAAAACCAACTTTTCCGAAAGGTCCTTTCTCCTGTGTGCTGACTGTAGTCTGAGCCTCTTCTTCTGGCTCCCTAAGTGGCTGCTTAGAGGCAACTCTGTGTCTGTTCTGGTTGTTCACCAGAGAAGGTTAAGAGGAGGATTTTTGAGAGCATTATCTCAGCTCTTTCTTACCAAGCTTTGCCATAGTCAATCGAGCCTTTCATTGTAGGGGCTGCAATCAGAGCTAAGTGCATAGTTTCTCTACTACCTAGAGAGGGGGAGAGAGGGAGAGATGGAAAGAAGAAGAGGAGAGAGGAAGAGATAGAGAGGAAGAGATGGAGGGATTGGGAAGGGTGAGTTTAAGGAACGTCATTATCTTCTAAGCTCCATGAGGTGAGGGACAATATCTGCCATATTTAGTGCTGTAAATTCTTCTGTCCCTGTCACATGCCTGGTACATAGTAAACACTCAATAAATACTGGATGAAGGAATGAATGAACATCTGCCTTCTTGTATCAGTAGATCTTTTCTTCCATCTCAGAGTTAAAAAGTACAACAGACTCTGAGATCCAGGACATGGACTTCAGTGGATTATCTGATGCCTGTGGCTATTGCTCTTTTAAGACAAGGAGGTCACGTACCTGGAATGTTTTGAAGAAAGTTGAGAGTTCTTAAACGCTCCCAAATAATCCCATATTTCAAGGCTCAGCAGTTTACCATTTTGGATGAATGTGTATGGGTCTTGAATGCTTGTTTAGTAGGAGTTTAGCTGATGTTCTTGCAGGGACATCCCTGAAGGATTTGTTAGAGAGATGGAACAAGGTATGGTGGGTGGAGCAAAAGTTCCAGAGTCAGATGGACCTGAGTTGTAACCTCAGTTTTTCTGTTTACCATCTTTGGGATTTGGATAAGTTATTTGACCTCTCTCACTGGATTTCCTTATCTATAAAGTGGGGATAATATCTGTCTCATAATTATGAACATTAAGTGATATTGAGTATGTAAGGTGATCAGCCACATACTGGGACACAGGAGACACTCAGATTATATGAGGTATTTTTCCTGCTCTTCTCCTACCTAAGAGCAGGAGCCTAAGGAAGAGGTAGTTGTTGTGGGGGATGCTAAGAGAGAGTGGTGAGAATAACTCTTGTCTTAGATTTTAAAATTTGTCTGGGATTAGTCCCATGGATTACTATTGCTTAATTGGCATGTAAAACTGGTAAAGCTGAAACTTTTTTGAGTTACATAATTTTATTGGAACAACCTGATAGGCTTATACAGTTTTTTTGTGTGCAAATTAGAAAAGGTCCCTCCACTGGGGTAACAGCCCCCTGGGCATACGGCCTGGCAATCAGACTGGGCCTCTGGGCATGTTTCAAGAAGGGCTATTTCCTCTGGGCCAATGTAGCCCTGAGTCAGGTGCACAGCTTGGCAGGAAAAGCACAGGTCAGATATCAGTCCTGTCTGCACAATCAGTTGCCCCTGTGTAGTGAAATACCTGCCAACCATATGAAATGGGCTTGCGAACCAGAGACAATAATTTGCAGTAAGCTCGGACTCTGTTATCACATGTAGTAGGAGGTTGTGGAGGAAAACCTATTCATTATTTGAGGTACAAGACCTTGTTCAAATCACTTCCACATCTAATTCTGTACCCCAGGGCCAGATTATGAAGCAGGTAAACACGCCATTTATAAAACAGTAATAACATCACTCTTAGTTGTCTACTGCTGAATAACAAATTGTCCTAAACTTTGTGGCTTAAAAAAGAGTAAGTATTTATTATCTCACAGTTTCTATGGGTCAGGAATTTAGGAGCAGATTAGCTGGTTCTTGTGTAGGGTTTCTAGTGAGGCCTTGGTCAGGATTTTGGTGGGTCAATCAAGGTAATATGCCATAACAAGAGAATAAAACACAAAACCCACATGATCGGTTTTATAGATACAGAATAAGCATTTGACAAATCTAACACCCTTTCATGATAAACACACTCCACAAAGTAGGAATAGAGGAGAATTTCCTCAGCTTGGTAAAGGGCATCTATGAAAAACTTGCAACTGACATCTTACTGTATTTGGTGGTGAAAGACTAGATACTTTCCCCTGAAAATCAGGAGCAAGATAGGAATGTCATTCTTACCACTGTTATTCAACATTGTATTAGAGGATCTAGCAAGGGCAATTAGGCAAGAAAAAGAATTAAAAAATCATCCAGATTGGAAAGGAAGAAGTAAAACTGTCTGCACTTTTAGATGACATGATCTTATATATATAGATAATCCTAAGGACTCTACAAAAAATTGTTATAACTAATAAATTAGTTCAGCTAGGTTTCAGATGATACTTGCAATAAATAATCTGAAAATAAAATTAAGAAAATTATATTTACATGATCAAAAAATAAAATACTTAAGAATACATTCAACAAAAGAAATGCAAAAGTTATGTTCTAAAAACTACAAAACAGTTTTGAAATAAATTAAGATCCAAATAAATAGAAATCATCCCATGTTCATAGATCAGGAAACTTAATACTGTTAAGGTGGTATTATCTACAGATTCAATATAATCCCTATCAGAATCTCAGATTCTTACAGGAATCAGAATTTATCTACAGATTCAATATAATCCCTATCAGAATCTCAGCTGGCTTTTTAGGCAAGCTGATTCTAAAATTCATATGAAATTACAGAGACCCAGAAGAGACAAATAATTCTGAAAAAGAAGAAGAAATTTGGAGGACTCATACTTCTCAATTTGAAAACTGATTAGAAACAATATCAGTCAAGAGAGTGTGATGCTGACATAACAGACATAGAGATCACTGGAATAGAAGTGAGTACAGAAATAAATCTGTGTCTATAGTCAACTGAGTTTTCCCAAGACTCTTCCATGGGGAAAATAATAGTCTTCCCAATAAATGGGGCTGAGAAAACTGCATATTCACACACAAAAGAATGAAGTTGGATTATCTCAGAGCATATACAAAAATTAACTCAAAAAAGATCAAAGACTTAAATGTAAGAGTTTAAATTGTAAAACTTTCAGCAGGGGTAGATCTTTATGATCTAAAATTTGGCAATGGATTCTTAGATATGACATCAAAAGCATAAGCTATAAAAGAAAAAATAGATTAGATTTCATTAAAATTAAAATATACTGTGCTTCAAAAAACACTGTCAAGAAAGTGGAAGGACAACCCACAGAATGGAAGAAATATATAGAAATCATAAATCTGTTAAGAGCCTTATATCTAGAATAGATGAAAACCTATAACTCAATATTAAAAAATAAATAGCACAGTTAAAAAATGGGCCAAGTACCTGAACAGATGTTTTTCCAAAGAAGATATACAAATGACCACTAAACACATGAAAAGATGTTCAGCATCATTAGTCATCAGGCAAATGCAAATCAAAACCACAATGAGATGCCATTTCACACCCACTAGGATCGTGAGAATCAAAAAGGCATATATAACAAGTATTGGTGAGTATGTAGAGAGATCATAACCTTTATATGCTGCTGGTAGAAATATAATGCAGCTACCTTGGAAAATAATCTGGTAGTTGCACAAATGATTAAATATAGTTACCATATAACCCAACAATTCCATTCCTAAATATATACCAAAGAGAAGCAAAAATATGTTCATGCAAACAGCTACATATGAATAATTATAACAGCTGCTATTCATAATTGAAAAAAGTTGAAACCAACCCAAAAGTCCATGGCCTAGAATGTAATTCACCCATAAAATGAATAAAGCACTGGTATATGCCACAACATAAATGAACCTTGAAAACATTATGCTAAATGAAGGAAGGCAGTACCAAAAGACCACACATTATATGATTAAATTTATATAAAAGATCCAGAAGAGGCTAATCTCTAGAAAAAGAAAGTAGATTAGTAGTCACTTAGGACTAGGGAATATGGGATGATAGGTAGGTTGCTAAAAGATAAGGGATTTCTTTTGAAGTGATGAAAATGTTCTGAAAGACTGTGGTGACAGTTACACATATATGTGAATACACTAAGAACCATCAGCCCTGGATGGTGTGGCTCAGTAGATTGAGCAACAACCTGCAAACCAAAGGGTCGATGGTTCAGTTCCCAGTCAGGGCACATGCCTGGGTTTCTGGCCAGGTCCCCATTTGGGGGCATGTGAGAGGCAACCATACATTGATGTTTCTCTACCTTTCTTTCTATCTTTTTGCTTATCGATTGCAGAGATACCTTTACAGACACACCCAGAAATAATGCTTTAGCAGCTGTGTGGGCATCCCATGTAGCCCTGTCAAGGTAAATAAAATTAATCATCACAGCTGTTGAGTGTCTTCATAAGATGGCAGCTGGCTCCTCCCAGAGACAGTGACACATAAGTAGAATAAGTAAGGTGAAAGATGCGATGTGTTTTATGACCTACCCATGGAGGCTGCACTCTATCATTTCCGCAATATTCTATTGGCTGTGCAGGTCAGTCCATTGCAGTGTGGGAGTGGCTGCTGAAAGGCATGAACATTCGAGGGCCATGATCATTTGGAACCATCTTGGGAGCTGCCTGCCACACATACATGCCTCACAGTGAAGCTTTTACTGTCAAATGAAGAAATTGGTATAAAACATTTTATAAACCTTAGCATGCTATTTAAATATTAAATATTATCATTTTGTTTTTGACCTGGATTAATTGTTCAAAGCTAATGGCAGTTTGCTTATTCATGGCCCCTGCTATTTAGTTGCTCAAAAATTCTCATAGGGTCCTGGAATTCTGCAACTGTCTGCAAAATAGAAGTAAGTTTTTGGGACTATGTTTCCTCATTGGCTTTTGTTGA
>PVIA01016036.1:0-20472 GCA_004024845.1 Tonatia bakeri | reverse complement strand
TCTGCTTCATCAATCCTGCTTTTCATCCCTTCTGCTGTGTTCTTCAGTTCAGAAATTGTATTTTTCATTTCCTCTTGGCCTTTGTTGATAGTTTCTATTTCCTGTTTCATATTGATATAGTTTGCAGTGAGCTCAGTGTAGCTTCCCTCTAGTTTCTGGAAGCTCATTGTGAGCTCGTTGAACTTCCTTATAATCATTGGTTTGAACTCAATATCTGATAGTTGAGTTGCCTCTATTTCATTTAGCATTCCTTCTGGAGCTTCCTCCTTTCCCTTCATTTGCGGATTGTTTCTTTGTTTTCTCATTGTTTCTGAGACTCTATTTGTTAACCTCTGTTTCTTAACTTGATCTGTTCTGGTTCCTTGTATTTATGGTGTGATCTTCTGTGGTAGAATACCTGCGAGGATCAGTGGTGTAGTCTCTTTAGGGTATCCTGGTGTTCAGAGCTTCCCCCTACTCTTTTCTGTGACCAGTTGGAGGAGTAAGGCAAAATGGGTTAAGACAGCAAACCAGTATTCTATGATATACAGTAGCAGCCCGTAGAGAAGAGGTGGGAGATCCTTTGTCTATATATAGTGTAAACCGTGATCTTCTGCCCCACTATCTATGTTTTAAAAAGTATGGAAAGATAAGACTCTTAGTGGAGAGAAAAGTGTTCTTAGTTGGATCTACGAAGCTATGTGACAGCAAGAGGTCCGATTCTGAGGTAGGGTAGGAATAAAGAATAGTAAATAGGGGTAGTGTGTAAAAGAATAGAGGTAACCCCTAGGTTAGTAGAGTTTTGGAAATTGCGAAATGAGCCAAGATCTATGAGGGGTGTTGAGTTGTATTTACAGGTATATGAAATAGGTCTTATTTACAGTGATACTGAAGCAACAATCTTAGGGCAGATTCTATGAGATCTAGACAAGAGGAATAAGGAGCATAGAATCTTGAGTCGTGTACCAATGGGACCCAAGTGAGGGACAGGAAATTATCAACACATTGTGAATGTGATAATAGGTCGAACCTATCAATCGACAGTATAACCAGCTAAGCAAAGAAGATTATGTAGAAAGAAAAGAAAATACTATTGAAATAAAAAATGTCAGAAAAGAGAGAAAAAGATAATATAAATTTGCATGCAAAAACAAAAACAAACAACAACCAAAATAAAACAACCAGCAGATATATTACAGGAGAGATAGATTTGGAGCAGAAGTAATAACACTAAGATGGATGGATCAGAATTATAAGGAATTGAGAGATATAAAAATATAGAGAATTTTTTTTAAATAAAATGTTGCTTTATAAACCAAATCAAGATACAATCAAACATACATTAGTAGGATAAGGGGAATAAAAGAAAAGGAAAAAAAATAGAAAGAAAGAAAAAAGAAGGAAAGAAGAAGAAACACAGAGAGAGAGAAAGAAAAAATAAAGAAACACCCACAACCAAAGCAAATTTAAAACACAAACAAACAAAAAAGAAACACACACACAAAAAAAACTCTTGTTGGTTTCTGAGTGGCCAAATCGGTGTTTCTGTTCCTGCCAGCGCAAGCAGGCTGAGGAGCGAACGGTGAGACTGCCTTTCACCTTTCTGAGACAGAACTCAGTCAGACTCAGGGCTGGCCACCAGCTTTTCCCAGAAACATAGCTGTCTCTGTCTGTGCTCAGGGCGCAGGCGGCCAGGCATTGCGCCCCTCCCCCAGCTTCACCACCACAGGCTCCAAGCTCAGGGGAGCCCCGCCTCTCTTCCGGATCACGGTGCCTGGGCCAGGACTTTGCGGGGTCCCGAGCTTCCCCTCGTGGGCTCCCCATTCTCGGGCAGCACCGTCTCTCCTCCGGTCTCGAGACGCACCCTCCAGGGATTGGGAAGGGTCGCGCCCTTCCCTTTGTATCCGCTGCGGACCCCGGCACCCGGGAAAAGCTGTGTCTTTTCTGGGTTCTCCATTTGAGTGAGTAAATCCGCAGGGCACGCGCCCGCGCCAGATCGTCTCAGCACCGGAACACCTTCCCTGTTCCCGTCTGGGCCGTGGGGTCTCAGTCCACCCTAAAACCACACACACCCCTGTTTGGGGGTGCGGGCTCCCACAGGAAGGACTCCACCCCCACGACAAGGCCTCTCCTGGTCCGGCAGACTGGGTACTCACTCTTCCCCGTGGGTGCGCACAGCTCCTGCGTTTCTGCTGGTTCCAACCCCTGACTGGGGACAGGGCTGGCTCCGCTCGCCCGGGCGCCCTCCACGCCCAGCATGGGACCCTTCTGGCCTCCTACCGTCAGTTCATTCAATATCTGGATAACTTCTGATGCCCTATTTTCATAAATGTTGCGATATCCGTGGTCTCCTAGTCTGTTTCTCCTCAGATCGGCCAAATTCTCCCCTGCGCACTGGAGAGGGGGATCCAGACTCCTCCTCTCAAGCCGCCATCTTCCCTCTCCAACGCTGCAATATCTTTATTGATGTTTTGTTTGGAAGATCTATCCATTTTTGACAGTGGTGTGTTGAAATCCCCTACTATAATTGTGTTGCTGTCAGTATCTTTCTTGGAGCCCTCCACGATTTTCTTTATGTATTTGGGTGCTCCTATGTTGGGTGCATATATATTTACAATGTTTATGTCTTCTTGATGGATTCTTCCCTTGAGTATTATGAAATGAGTTTCTGGTTCTCTTTTTGTGGTCCTTTTTTTGAAGTCTATTTTGTCTGATATGAGTATTGCTACACTGGATTTTATTTCCTGTGCATGTGTTTGGAAAATTTGATTCCAGTCCTTCACTTTCAATCTGAGTATGTCTTTAGTTCTGAGGTGGGTCTCTTGTAGGCAGCATATGTGTGGGTCATGCTTTCTTATCCATTCAGCTATTCTATGGGTTTTCTTTGGAGCATTTAATCAGCTTATCTTTAAGGTTATTATTGATTGGTAGTTATTCATTGTCATTTTTTCGTACCTGTGTTCCTCTCTCTTTCACTGTTTTTCATCCTTTTCTTACAGCAGTTCCTTTAGCATCTCTTGCAGAGCTTGTTTGGTGGAGTTATATTCTTTTACAGTTCTTTTGCCTGGGGAGCTCACTATTTGGGTTTTGATCTTGATTGAGAGTCTTGCTGGTTTAAAGGTGCCTTGGTTGCAGGCTTGCGGTTCTCATTGCTTGGAACATTTTTTGCCACTCTTTTCTAGCTTGGATCATTTCCATTGAGAAGTCAGCTATTAGTCTTATCTGGGCTCCCTTGCATGTTACTTCCTGTTTTTTTCTTGATGTCTTTAAGATTCTCTCTTTATCTTGGAATTTTGTAATTTTAATTACAAGGTGTCTTGAAGTGGGCCTCTTTGGGTTCCTCCTGTTTGGGACTCTACTTGTTTCCTGGATTTGTGTGACCTTTTTTCTCATCAAATTAGGATAGTTTTCCATCATTACTTTTTCAAACAGGTTTTCTAAGCCTTGCTTTTTTTTCTTCTCCTTCTGGTATCCCTATTATACAGATATTATTATGTTTCATGTTGTCCTGCATTTCCCTTAACCCCTCTTTATTCTTTCTGAGCCTCTTGTTCTTTTTCTTGCTCTTTCTGGGTATTCTTTTTCTAACTTGTCCTTTTCCTCACTAATCTCATCCTCTGCTTTATCTAGCCTACTTTTGATTCCTTCTACTTGTTCTTCAGTTCAGAAGTTGTATTCGTCATTTCCTCTTGGCCCTTGTGGATGGGTTCTATTTTCTTTTTCATTTTACTATAGGTTGCAGTAAGCCCATTGTAGTTTCCCTTTTGTTCCTGGTAATTCTCTGTGACCCCGTTTTACTTCCCAATAACCATTGCTTTGATTTCAATATCTGGTAGTTGATTTGCCTCTATTTCATTTAGCATTCTTTCTGAGGCTTTTTCCTTTCCTTTCATTTGGAGATTGTTTCTTTGTCTTCCCATTGCTTTTGATATTCTTCTTGTTAGCCTCTGCTCCTTAAATTAATCTGTTCTGACTCCCTGGGTTTCTGGTGTGAACTTCTATGGTTCATGACCTGTTAGATTCAGTGGTGGAGTCTCCTTATTCTCCTGAGCTAGCTGATCTTGGGCTGTCATTTACGTTGGCTCTCTGTATGTCTTTGGGTTTTGGTTGTTTTTGGTTCTTTCTTTGGTGGGTCCTTCCCTCTAGCTGCTTAACTGAGGGTCTCTCTGTCTACCATGTCTTGTATTCTGTTGTGCAGGTGTGGGCAGGTTGTGTTGAAGCTTATTCTCCTGTGTGTACAAGGTTTTGAGGCTTCTCTCTCACTCTTGTTTAGTTGTTTGTTCTGGGTAATTTCTCCGTCATTTAGTTGTATTTCCAGATTGGTACTGGATTGAGATTAGTGTGGCTTCTACTCCTTCTTTCAACTTCTTCTGTTGTTATGTGTCGGTGGTTCCTTTTTTCGTGTGTTTCCTCTTCCTGCAAGTGTACTGGTGTTCGCCACTACCACCTTGCAAGTTCCCTGGAGTTGCAAAGTGAAATTTGTGTCACTGTCTCAGTTGTTGGAGTGAACCCTCTTTGGGTCTAAGTCTGGTCTTTTTACACCTCCAGGTTTTATTGTCTCATTTGTGGGAAAAGAGTAAAAAAAAGAGTGTGGAAGAAAGAAAGAAGGAATAAAAAAGAAAGGAAGGAAGAAGGAATAAAAAAGAGAAGGAAAGGAAGAATGGATTTTATAAAACAATAAAAAGAAAGAAGTAAGAAAGAATAGAAACAGAAAGGAAGTTAGGAAGGAAGAATGAATACAAAAGAAAGAAGGAAATAAAGGAAGAAGGAATTTTTAAAAAGTAAAAAAAAAAGCCTTCTTCTGGCTTTAAACCAGCCAAGCCAGTTCTGCTGGTCTTCATGTCTGCAGCAGACTGTGGAGGGATTGGTTTCTCTTTTCTCCCTTCCTGAGCCACCCTCTTTGCTTTTGTCCAGGCTCTAGCCCACTTTCTCAGTTTGCTGTCAGGCCCCCAGTGTCCTTCTGCACACAGCCTAGGCCTTCATTGCACTACTTGAGCTGTCCTTGAGGTGCCACAATTAGGGGCAACTCTCACATCACCTTCTTGCTTTTTGCTGTCCTAGATGCTGGGGACTCTCAACATCCCTTTAGGATAGTCCAACCCCTGCCCCCCACCACTGAGTCAAATCTTTCAGGGGAATGCCAACTCCCTGAGCCCTGCAGCTCCCCTATATGGGGCATCTCTACCTTCCTCCTAGAGAGCCAGTTGGCCATGCAGAGCCCTGGGCACAGAGGCCGGGTGTGAGGTGCCTCTGGGCGTTGTGGTCACATGTGCTCTGTCTGTGGTGCATGGGTATAGGCCAGGATGTGGATCGGGTCTGTCCTGTCATCCCAGGTGCTTATTGTGGTTTTAATTTGCATCTCTTTGGTGATTAGTGACATTGAACATCTTTTCATATGACTATTGGCCATCTGTATGTGCTCTTTGGAGAACTGTCTACTCATGTCCTTTGCTCATTTTTAAAGTTTGGTTGTTTGTTTTTTGATGTCGAGTTTTGTAAGTTCTTTATAAACTTTGGATATTAACTGTTTTATGATGAATCAGTGAATATGTTCTCCCATTCTGTTGTTTTTTTTTTTATTTTGTTGAGGATTTCCTTTGCTGTATAAAAACTTTTTAGTTTGATGTGTCCCACTTATTTTTTTTTCCCTCTGTTTCTCTTTCCTGGCGAGATATATCCTATAAAATACTGCTATGAACAATGCCCCATAGTTTTCTGCCTAAATTTTCTTCTAGGATGTTTATGGTTTCGGGTCCAACATTTAAGTCTGTGATCTATTTTGAATTTATTTTTGTGTATGGCATAAGAAGATGGTCTAGTTTAATTTTTCTCCATGAATCTTTCTAATTTTTCCAATAACATTTATTGAATAAACTATCTTTAGATCTTTATATGTGCTTGCTTCCTTTTTTTAACATTAATTTACTAAATATATAGTGAATATATTCACTATAAAATATTGTATTATATATATTTAGGTTTATTTCTGGAATCTTTATTATGTTCCTTTGATGTATGTGTCTGTTTTTATGCCAGAATCATGCTGTTTTGTTTACTATGGCCTTTCAGTATAGTCTGATATTAGGCAGGGTGATTCCTCCAATTTTGTTCTTCTTTCTCAATATTGCTGCTGCTATACAGGGAATTTTGTATTTCATATAATTTTTTGAAAAACGTGTTCTAGTTCTGAGAAATATGCCATTAGTATCTTGATAGGAATTACATTGAATCTATAGATTGCTTTGGGTAGTATGAACATTTTCATGACGTTAATTCTTCCTATCTATAAGCACAGTATGTGCTTCAACTTGTTTGTATCTTCTTTATTTTTTTTTCTTCAGTACTTTTAAATTTTCTGAGTACATGTCTTTTACATCCTTGGTTAGGTTTATTCTTAAGTATTCATTTTCAAGCACTTGAGAATTAGGTTGCTCTCTTAATTTCCCTTTTTGTTGGTTCATATTGGCATATAAAAATGCAACTGATTTCAGGATATTAACATTGTATCCTGCTACACTACTGAAATACTTAATGAGTTCTAGTACTTTCTTTGTGGAATCTTTGGGGTTCTCTATATACAGTATCGTGTCATCTGCAAATAATGACAGTTTTACTCCTTCCTGTCCAATTTGGATGCCTTCTATTTCTTCTTTTTGTCTGATTGCAGTGGCTAGGACTTTGAGGTGAAGGTAGATATACCTGTCTTGTTCCCAGTCTTAAGGGGAGCACTTCTGTTTTTTGTCCATTGAGTATGATCATGGCAGTGGGTTTGTAATACATGACTTTTATTATGTTTAGGTATTTTCCTTGTAATCCCACTTTGCTGAGATTTTCATCATAAATGGATGCTGGATTTTATCAAATGCTTTTTCTACATCTATTGATAAGATCATCTGGTTTTTATTCTCCAGTTTGTTTATGTAGTGAATAACACTTATTGATTTGTGAATGTTGTACCAACCTTGAATTCTCAGAATAAAGTCCACTTGATCAAGATATATGATCTTTTTTGATTCAGTATTTGGTTTGCTAATATTGTGTCAATGATTTTAGCATCTGTGTTCATCAGGAATATTGGCATATAATTTTCATTCTTTGTAGTGTTTCTATTTGGTTTTGGAATTAGGATAATTCTAGCTTCATAAAATGAGTTTGGCATCCTTCCCTCTTCTTGAATTCTTTGAAATACTTTGAGGAGGGATGCTATTTCTTCTTAAAATATTTGATAAAATTCATCTATGAAGCCATTTGTTCCAAGGCTTTTGTTTGTTGGGTGTATTTTTTTTTTTGGTATCAATTATTTCTCTTCTTTCATTTCTGACTGTATTATTTCAGATCCTCTCTTTTTTTTCTTGATGAGACTGGTTGAAGATTAGTCAATCTCGTTCATCTTTTCAAAGAACCAGCTCTTGGGTTCTGGGATATTTGTGTCTTTTTCTTAGATTCTATTTCATTTGTTTCTGTTCTGATCTTTAATATTTACTTACTTCTGCTCACTTCCGTTTGCTTTGTTTGTTGTTATTTTTTGAGTTCCTTTAAGTGTAAATTAGATTGTTTATTTGAGTTTTTTCCTTTTCTTTGTTATATATATTTTTTGAGATAGGCCTGTAATGGTATGAATTTCTCTCTGAGGTTTTCTTCTCCTGCATCTCACAGAATTTGGATTTTTGTATACTAATTTTCATTTGTTTAAAGGTATCTTTTGATTTTCTACTTGATCTTGTTGTTGAGCCATTCATTGTTTAACAAAGCTTCCATGATTTTGCATGCTTTTCAGTGTTCATCTTGTGATACACTGTGGTCAGAAAAGATGCATGATATGATTTCAACATTCTTAAATTTATTGAAACTCACTTGTGTCCTAACATGTGCTCTATCCTAGAAAATGTTCCTGTGTACTTGAAAGCTATGTATATTCTGATGTTTTGGGATAAAATGCTCTAAAGATATTAATCCATTTGATCTAGTGTGTCATCTAAAACTGCTTTCTCCTTGTTGATTTTCTCTCTGGAAGGTTTATCCATTGAAGTCAATGGAGTATTAAAATCCCCATCTATAACTGTATTTCTATAGATCTGGACCTTTATGTCCATAAAGGTTTGTTTCACCTATTTAGGTTCTCTTATGTTGGGTGCATGCATTTTTAACTAGGGTTGTATACTCTTGTTGGATCGTTCCTTCTATCATTATGTAGAGTCCTTCTTTGTCTCTTACTATAGCCTTGGTTTTCAAGTCTATTTTGTCAGATGTAAGTACTGCTACCTCAGCTTTATTTCTTTCCATTTGCATGGCATATCTTTTCCCATTCCTTTACTTTTATTGTGTGTGTGTGTGTCTTTCAATTTGAGATGGGTCTCTTGGAGGCAGCATAAATATAGGTATTGTTTTCTTATCCATTCAGCTACACTATGTCTTTTGGTTGGAGCATTTAAGTCATTTACATTTAAGGTGATTATTGATAGATGTATATTTAGTGTCATTTTGTTGTTAGACTATTCTGTTTTTTTTTCCTTACCTTTTTTCACTTCTTTTTCTTAAAGCAGGCACTTTATCATTTGTTGCAGTAGTGATTTTGTGTTAACAAACTCCTTTAGATTTTTCTTGTCTCCTTATTTCTCCTTTGATTTTAAATGATAGCCTTGATGGCCCTTCGTTATAGGTCCTTGCTTTTCATCACTTTGAGAATTTCATGCCATTCACTTCTGGCCCGAAATATTTCTGTTGAATAATTAGATGGCACCTCATTAGTGCTCTTTTGTATGTGACTACCTTTTTTTTTCCCCCTCTTGCATCTTTTAGGATTCTCATCTTGTCTTTAAGCCTTGTTGTTTTGGTTATGATGTATCTTGATGTAGGCTTCTTTGGGTTCAACTTGTGTACCTTTTTCCTTCACAAAGTTAGGGAAGTTTTCAGTCATCTTTTCTTCACATAGGTTCTCAGTCCCTTTCCCACTCTCTTCTTCTGGTATTCCCATGATGCAGATGTTGTTACATTTCACATCATCCAAAATGTTTCTTAAGCCCTCCTCTTTTTAAAAAAAGATTTTTTTTATTTTTAAACAGAGGGAAAAGACAGGAAAAGAGAGGGAGAGAAACACCAATGTGTAGTTGCACTTGTGTGGCCCCTACTGGGGACCTGTCCCACAATACAGGCCTGTGCATTGACTGGGAATCCAACCAGTAACCCAATTAGTTCACAGACCAGACTTCAATCCACTGAGCCACACCATCCAGGGCTTCTCAATTTTTTTTTTTAATTATTTCTTCTTGTAGATGTTCTGCTTGGGTGTTTACTTCTTCTTTTTTAGGTTGTCTTCCAAATCACTGATTCAGTCCTCTGCTTCTTCTGACTTACTGTTTATACCTTCCAGGGTATTATTTATTTCAGATATTACATTATTTATTTCTAACTTTTTTATCATTCGTATATCTTTTTTCTTGCTGTTGAGTATCCTTATGATCATTACTCTAAACTCTCTGTCTGATAAAGTGTTTACCTCTATATCATCTAGCTCTTATTCTAGATAATTCTCCTGTTCTTTCACTTGGGGTCTATTTATTTGTCTTCCCATTTTGTCTCCTTCTTTGTATTTGCTTCTATGAATTAAGTAGATCTGCAAAAACTCTGGTGTAAGCCTTTTTCAGGTGCTGCTTGTGACTGGCCCTGTCAACATGTTTGGAGCTATCAGCAATCTGCAGTGTGTGCAGAAAGAACCAGGGTGGGTACTAAGGCAGGCTTTTGTCAGCACTTGGCCCTGGGGAGGATGAACTGAAGTTTCATAGAGCTTCTGGAGATCCACCTTAGTTATTAAACTAAGCAGGGATATAGCCTCAAGCTGTAATCAGCAACCAGGGTTAAGCTCCATGGGGTGAGGCAGAGTAATTCCTGCATGTGGGTCTGTTGCTTCTCCTCAGGCTTATGCCATTTAGAGAGGGGTGCTTTCTCTGAGGAAGGTGGCTTCTGCAGTATGGGGAGTGACTGAGCACAGGGATCCTGGTAGCTGTTCCTTCAGTTCTCTCCCCAGAGTTACTATTCCCACAATCTCCTCAAGCGTCTCTAGTCCACTCTGCTCTCCCTCTGATGAAGCCCATGGTAAGTGACTGCAAACAAAATTGTATGTGTTGGCCCTTTAGGAGGCTCTCTGCATCACCAGCAGTCACTCCCTGGCAGACAGAACTCTGCTGCTTTTCACAGCTGTATGTTATCTGAGTTCCTTTCTGGATCTAGTACTGTAGGCTGGGGAGCCCAACTTGAAGTTTAGACTACACACTTCTCAAGGGGAACCCCTCAGCTGCAGAAATATCCATATGGAACATCAACTGCCACACCTGGGAGCCCAGACAGCCCTCTCATGACTCCTCCACACTCCCTACCTGTCTCATTGTGGTAAAATGGTCTCTCCCATCTGTCATGGTTATAAGGCTTCACTCCAGCTAGTGCTCAGTTGTTTATTCAGGATGATTTCTCTACAATTTAGTAATTCTAGATTGGTCCTGGGCTGAGGTTAGTGTAGCTTCTACTTCCTCCTCCACCATCTTGGATCTTCTAGTCTCTGCTTGAAATTATTTTGGGTATATACCCAGAGGTTGAATCACTGGAACAAATGGTAATTGTATTTATTTGTTTATTTTTTATTTGTTTTTAATTTGAGGTGGAGAAATTAATTTGTTGCTCTACTTATTTATGTGTTCTGTATATGCTTTCTGTATATTTATACAGTCTGTATATGCCCTCACCAGAGATCTAACCCCCAACCTTAGTGTATCAAGATGACATTCTAACTAACTGAGCTACCCAGCCAGGGTAATGTTTATTTATTTTTTTAAGAACTGTCATACTGTTTTTTTTTTTCATAGCAGCTCCACCATTTTGCCATCTACCAACATTGCACAAAGTTTCCAATTTTTCCATATCCTCATCAACACTTCTTACTTATTTTTTTGGTAATAGCCACTCAAATGGGTGTTAAATGGTATCTCATTGTGGTTTTGATTGGAATTTTCTAGTGATCAGTAATGTTGAGGCATCTTTTCATGTGCTTATTCATTGGAAATTAAAAAAAAAATACATTTGTTTATTTGTTTTATTTTTGTATGTGTAGATGTGCATTTGAAACTTGGGCTTGAATCATTTAAGTCAACAGGCAATAATGGAGGTGCCCGAATGCTGGGGTACCTGGAGACATCTGGATTAAATGTCTCTCACTTCATGTCCCTACCTTTCACCATGGCAAGTAATTTAGCTAATCACGTATTTTACTAAGTATACCTATCTACACACTCTTGTTTAACTCATTTCCCTAGGTATTAAAATAGAGCTGGTTTTGAGTATGCAGATTTCTTTTACCTACTTGCTTCTATCACCTACCAGCCTCTTTTTTAAAGGGAAAAATAGACACCTAGAGGCCTGCGCCTCCAAATGATAAACTAGAAGAGATCATGTCAACAATGGGACATCTAGAAATAGTTGAGAAAATATAGGGCTGGAAGGGAACAATCATGTACTTCTAGGCTCTAATCCTATCTTCCCTGTTATCTCCAGGCAATGTAAATGGCTTATATCCTCTACAGGAACTGTGGAGAAAATGGGATTTCTGCCATGTGAATTTTGGGACCACGTAAATTGTCTTCCTTTTTCTCTCTTGACTTTTTTTTTTAATATTTACCTCCTTCTTCTGGGGTTTGGGAGTTAAGGTACAGAACTCTGAAGAAAGGGTTGGGAAGAGAGAGGCACAGAGGGGTATGTTGTATATGTTGGTGGAAACTATAGCTTTGGTGGAAATAAGACCATTTTAATATGCCATTCTAACAACTGGAAAATCAAAAGTAAAATGTTGATGAGGCTATCTGTTACCTGAGGAAGAGAAAATGGAGGAAGCCTTGCTCATCTTTCAGGTCTCAAAACCAGAACATTAAATATGCAGCAAGTAAGGGGATATCCATTCAGTGATGATAAGAGAACAATATAATGCTCATTTACATGTTAGAAGTTGTGCATTGGATGAAAACTACATATGTGTATTTGAGCAGGTCCACCACCTTCAGGTGAGTGTAATGCCCTACTCCAGGGGATGTCATTCACATAACATAAAACACGATTGTCACTTTCTTCAGTAGAACAATGCACATATTGTAAGATGTGGTGGCTGTGGTGGGGTGAGAGTATATAGCTGCATACACTATCTTCCCACTACTGGGCTACCTCACTTGACTCATAAGCAGTTCTTGAAAAACAAGTCCTAGGAAATTAACGCTCCTGGAAAAAGTCATCCATGGAGGTTTTCTAAAGATTTATATATCCTTGTGCAAAGGAGGTATGCCTACACAAGTGTAAAATGTGTGGTGAGGATGTGGGACCCTTCTTTGTGCATTTAGGGCTTCTACAGTTTGCAGTTCCCAAGTATTTCGTATGCCCCACTATTCTTTCCTAGCAACATTTCTCACAGTTCCCAAGCTTTTCTTTTTTTCCTCTGGGGTTTCTCAAATTCCCTCTTGCCTCAGAAGATTCCTTTAATACCCTAAGTTTTGGTTATTTGCTATCTCACGATTGAGGACAAATATTTCCTCAAGGATTCACTCCCTTCTTTGGAAAAAGTTATACATTTACTTCCCAAGCATGTGTATGTAAATATTATAAATGCATACACCCACTCCCACAGTCAATCCTTGCACCACTATCCATGTCCCAGGGTCATTCATACATGTTCTTTGACTTCTCCTTCTTTCTACAACCCCCCACACCCTCACTTTCCTCTGGCAGCTATCAGTCTGTACCATGTTTCCATGTATCTGGTTCTGTTTTGCTCATTAGTTCATTCTGTTCATTAGATTATTCTTATAAGTGAGATCACATAGTATTTGTCTGTCACCAACTGGCTTACTTCACATACCATAATAGTCTCCAGTTCTATTTATGTTGTCCCAAGAGGTAGAACTTCTTTTTCCTGCTGCATAGTATTCTGTTGTGTGAATGTACCATAATTTTTCAATCTACTCATGTGCTGTTTACAATGCTTCCCTATTGTAAATAGAGTTGCTATGAATATAGGGGTGCATAAATTCTTTTGATTTGGAGCTTCATGAATGTTAAGGCATGTTCCCAGCAGTGGAATCACTGGGACATAGGCAGCTCCATTTTTATTTTTTTTTTAAGAAATTGCATACTGATTTCCACAGTGACTGCACCACTCTGCATTCCCACAAACAATGCACTAAGGTTCCCTTTTCTCCACATCCTCACCAGCACTTGTTTGATGATTTATTAATGATAGCCATTTCAACAGATATGAGAAGATATCTCTTTGTAGTTTTAATTAACACCTGTTTGATAGCTTGTGATGCTGAGCATTTTTTCCTATGTCTATGGGCCATCACTATGTCCTCCTTGGAGAAGTCTCCAGATCTTTGCCCATGTTGTACTTGGGTTGTTTGTCTTCTAGTGTTGAGTATATGAGTTCTTTATATATTTTGGAGATTAAACCCTAGCCTGATGTATCACAGGCATATATGTTCTACCTTACCATTAGTTCCCTTTTCATTTTGGTGATGGATTCTTTAGCTATGAAAAAACATTTAAATTTGATGCACCCCATTTGTTTATATTTCCCTTCATTTCCCTTGCCCTAGGAGATACACTGACAAAAATATTGCAATGTGAGATGTCTGAAATTTTACTGTCTATGTCTTCTACTGGTATTTTTATAGCGTGCTTTTATAATCTCTCCTCTTTCATTCCTGATTTTATTTATTTGGGTCCTCTCTCTTTTTTTTTTTTCTTGGTGAGTCTGGTTAAGGGCTTGTCTATTTTGTTTATCTTTTCAAAGAACCATATCCTGGATTTTTCAATCCTTTGGATTGTTCTTTTAGTCTCTGTATCATTTAATCCTGCTCTGATATTGATTTTGTTCCTTTCTTCTACTCACTCTGGGCTTCCCTTGTTGTTGTTGCTCTATTTTTTTTATAGATATAGAGTTAGTTGTTGTTGTTTTTTCCTTTGGGGTATTTTCTATCTTGTTTAGGTAAGCCCGTATCACTACGAACTTCCCTTCTGAGGACTGCCTTTGCTGTGTCTCATGGGTTTGTGGGTGTTGTGTGTTCATTTTCATTTTTTTCTAGAAAATTTTTTATTTCTTCCTTGATCTCATTGTTAAGGCACTCATTATTTAATAGCATGCTATTCAGTTTCCTTGATTTCGAATGTTTTTAGTTTTTTTCCTTGAGGTTGGTTTCCAGATTCTAGCCATTGTGATATGACAAGATGCTTGAAATGATTTCAATTTTCTTAAATTTGTTGAGACTTGTTTTGTGTCCTGTCATGTCATCTATCTTTAAAAATGTTCCATGTGCATTTGAAAAGAATGTATATTTTGTTTCTTTCAGGCGAAAGGTTCTGTATATATCAATGAAGTCCATTTAATCTAGAGTGTTGTTCAATGTCTCAATACAGTATTGAATCTTTGCTTGGAAGATATATTCATTATTCCCATTGGGGTGTTAAAATCGTCTACTGTGAGTGTGTTGCTGTGGACGTCTTTCTTTTAATCCTATAAATTTTCCTTACATATTTAGTTGTCCCTATGGTGGGTGCACATATGTTTACAAGGGTTATATCCTCTTGTTGGAACACTACCTTAAGCATTATGTAGTGACCTTGACTGTCCCTTGTTATGGCCACAGTTTTGAAGTCTATTTTATCTGATATAAGTATTGCTACCCATTTGCCCATTTTTATGCCCATTTGCTTGAAATATGTTTCCATTCCTTCACTTTTAACCTGTGTAGAACTTTTGATCAGAAGTGGGTCTTTTCAGGAGCGCAGGGCACAGATGGTAGTTGGTGGACCAGTGGCAGACCCTGGGCGTGGGAGGCAATGAGCAGACCCAATGAGGAGCACAAGGCGGCTGGCTGTTCACAGCCACACATTCGTGCACAGACAGACTAGGCAAAAACGGGCAGCAACACAGACCATGCATCCCAGGGCCCCAGCGCCAGGAAACAAAGCCTAAGAGCAACAACTGAAAACACCTGTGGGAGCTGAGGCCAGGAGATCCTCTCAGCCTCGCAGGAGGCTCCTTGGGGAAAGCCACAGAGTCCGAGAAAGTGCACAGGCTCACCCACCCAGGAGCCAGCACCAGAAGGCACCAGTTTGCTTGTGGGAGATGGCAGGGTGGACTGGAGTCCTACAGAGAGCAGAGCAGGTGCCATTGTTCCCTCTCAGACCCCACCCCCACATACAACGTCACAACCCAGAAACTGTGGTGCCCCACCCTGGTGAACACCTAAAGCCCCGCAGCCTGTATGTAACAGCCACAGCCAGATCAAAGGAAATAAAAAATAAAAAAGATGGCTCAAACACGATTAAAAGCCCCAGAGCCAATTTTTTTAACTGACCAAGAGATAGCTAACTTATCAGATGCACAGTTCAAAGCACTGGTGATCAGGATGCTTACAGAATTGGTTGACTTTGGTCATAAATTAGATGAACAAATGCAGGCTACGATAAGAGAAATGAAGGAAAACGCACAGGGAACCAATAATGAGGGGGAGAAAACTGGGACTCGAATCAATGGAGTGGACCAGAAGGAAGAAAGGAACAACCAGAGAAGAATGAAGAAACAAGAATTCAAAAAAAAAAAAACTGAGGAGAGGCTTAGGGACCTCCAGGACACCTTTAAATGTTCCAACATCCAAATTATAGGGGTACCAGAAGGGGAAGAGGAAGAACAACAAATTGAAATCATTTGAACAGATAATAAAGGAGAACTTCCCCAATCTGGCAAGGGAAATAGACTTCCAGGAAGTCCAGGACGCTCAGAGACTCCCAAAGAGGTTGGACCCAAGGAGGAACACATCAAGGCACATCATAATTACATTGGCCAAGGTAAAAATGAAGGAGAGAATCCTAAAAGCAGCAAGAGACAAGAAGACAGTAACCTACAAAGGAGTTCCCATCAGACTGTCAGCTGAGTTCTCAAAAGAGACCTTACAGGCAAGAAGGGGCTGGCAAGAAGTATTCCAAGTCATGAAAGGCAAGGACCTACATCCCAGATTGCTCTATCCAGCAAAGCTTTCATTTAGAATGGAAGGGCAGATAAAGTGCTTCTCAGATAAGGTCAAGTTAAAGGAGTTCATCATCACCAAGCCCTTATATGAAATTTTAAAGGGACTCACCTAAGAAAAAGAAGATTGAAAATATGAATAGTAAAAAAAAAAAAAGTCATCAAATGGAGGGTTAGCAACAGGGAAGTGGGAGGAAGGGAGGGGGGGAAGATAAGAGAATAAGCATAGACAATAGGTAGAAAATGGACAGGGGGAGGGCAAGAATAGTATGGGAAATGTAGACACTAAAGAACTTATGACACATGGGCATGAACTAAAGGGGGGAATGTGGGTCGGAAGGGGTGGGCAGGGTGGTGGGGAGTGAAGGGGGAAAATGGGACAACTGTAATAGCATAATCAATAAAATAAAGTATATATAAAAAAGAAGTGGGTCTTTTGTGGACAGCATGTATGTAGATCATGCTTTCTTATCTACTCAGCTATCCTGTTCTTTATTTTAAAGACTTTATTTGTTTGTTTGTTTATTTATTTATTTATAGAGGGTAGAAGAGAGAGGGGGAAGAGAAAGAGAGAAACATCAATATGTGCTTGACTCTTGAGAGAGCAAATGTTCCCTTACTAGGAACCTGGCCCACAACCAGGCATGTGTGTTAGAATGGGAATTGTGCCTGCAACCCTTTAATTCACAGGCTATCACTCACTCCACTGAGCTATACGAGCTGGGGATACACTATGCCTTTTGATTGGAACATTTAATCCATTTACATTTAAGGTTATGATTAATAGGTACTTCTTCATTACCATTTTTTCCCTTTGCACCTGTGCTCAATTCTCTCTCCACATTTCTTCTTCTTCTTAAAGCAGACCCTTTAGTATTCCTTACAGTGCTGGCTCGGTGGTAATGTACTCTTTTTTTTTTTTTTAAAGATTTTATTTATTTATTTTTAGAGAGGGAAGGGAGAGGGAGGGAGAGAGAAACATCAATGTGCGGTTGCTGGGGGACATGGCCTGCAACCTAGGCATGTGCCCTGACTGGGAATCGAACCTGCGATGCCTGGTTCGCAGCCCACGCTCAATCCACCGAGCTACGCCAGCCAGGGCTCGGTAATGTACTCTTTTATTCTTTTTCTGAGAAGCTCTTTATTTCACCTTAAATTTTAAATGAGAGGTTTGCCAGATACAGTAGTCTTTGTTGTAGGCCCTTGCTTTTCATTACTTGTCCCTTCTGGCTTGTAGTATTACTGTTGAGAAATTAGCTGATAGCCTTACCAACTCTCCCTTGTATATTACTAGATATCTCTCCCTTGCTATGTTTAAAATTGTCTCTTTGTTTTTAAATGTTGTCATTTAAAACCTTATTTTATTTTATTTTTTAGATATAAGGGAATAGAGGGAGAAAGAAAGAGAAACATCTATGTGTGGTTGCCTCTCACCCACCCCCTACTGGGCACCCGGTTTGCAACCCAGGTATGTGTCCTGACTGGGAATTGAACCAGCAACCTTTCATTCACAGGCTGGCACTCAATCCACTGAGCCACGCCTGCCACAGTAATTTTGCCATTTTAATTAGTGTCTTGGAGTGAGTTTCTTTGGATTCATCTTGATGGAAACATTCTGTGCTTCTTCAATTTCCATGACTTTCCCCCTCACCAAGTTAGAAAGTTTTTTGACATGTTTTCAAGCAGGTTTTATATACCTTGCTCCTTTTCTTCTCCTTCTGGTATTCTTATGATGCAAATGTTGTTACATCTCATGTTGTTCTGAAGCTCCCTTAAGCCATTCTCATTCTTTTTGAGGCTTATTTCATTTTTTTGCTCTGACATTTTTTAAAACTTTGTTTTCAAATTTGGTGATTCAGTCTTCTGCTTCTACTCCATGTAGCTGTCTTTAATTCCTTCTAGTGTATTCTTCATTTCAGATACTGTAGTCTTCATTTCCTCTTCATTCTTAGTCATAGTTTCTGTAGTCATAATATTGTAGTTCCCACTAAGTTCCTTGTACCTGCCATATAGTTCCTTGTAGTTCTCATAGAGTGCATTGGGCATCCTTATAACCATTATTTTGAAATTTATGTCTGATAGATTGCTTACTTTGATTTCATTTAGCTCTTTCTCTGAGGATCCCTCCCCTATTTTCAATTGGAGATTGTTTCTTTGCCTTACCGGTTTAGGTGACACTTTTTGTTTGCTTCTGCATCTCATATTGCTCAGGCATTGACAGCCTATTTTTGTGGGTTGGCCTTCTGTGGTAGGAACTCTGTGGGACTCCATGGCACAGTCTCTTTTATCTGTTGATATGAATGCTTTAGGGAATGCCCTTTATTCAGTTTAAGTGGGATCTCTTGTTGTACATGGGCTTTGATTATTGGTGACTCATTCATTGGTGGGTTCTCCTCTTCAGCTGGCTGAAGGGAATTCACAAACCCCACCATGTCTTGTATGCTGTTATACAGGTGCTGGCAGAGGAAAGCAAAACTAACCAGAAAACCAAACACACAGCAACAAAAATACTCCCCTACCACATAAGCCATATTAACAGAAAAGGAACAAAGATTAATAAATGTGGGAAAAGATTAAGAATATTATAAGATAGGAGAAAAGAATGCAAGATAACTAAAGGAGAGGAAATGTTTTTGACAAGAAAGATGAAAGAGAAACAATAAGAGTAGGGATTAGAAACAATACCAAGAAAGAGAGAAAATAAAATTTTAAATATAATTGTAAAAGGGAAAGGAGCCATGGCTGGTGTGGCTCTGTGGACTGAGTGCTGACTTGTGAACCAAGGGGTAGCCAGTTCAATCCCCAGTCAGGGTACATGCCTGGGTTACAGGCTAGGTCCCCAATAGGGGGCATGTGAGAGGCAACCGCACACTGATGTCTCTCTCCTTCTCTTTCTCTCTCCCTTCCCCTCTCTCAAAAAATTAAATAAATAATATCTTTAAAAACTAAAAAAATAAGAAAGGAAAGGAGATGAAAAATGAAGTAAGAAAAGGGAACACTATGATATGAGTTTTGAAATAAACTTTAAAAAATAGTGAACCAATAGGAACAAAATTAAAGTAAAATGACAGTAGGGTCAATAACAGTGACAAATGAGGAAAGATTAATAAAGGTGGAAAGAAAATAAGAATGATATAAGAAAGAAAAAGGAATATGATATGTTTACAGTAAAATTACTTTGAGAGGACAGAATGAAGAGAAATAATAAAAGTAAGGAATAGAATTCAGATGAAGAATGGGGAAAAATAAAACTGCAAGCTCAAATAAGCAAAACTAAGAAAAAGGCAGAATGAATTAACAATGGAGGAGAGTAACCAATCATATTTGAAAGTAAAAAAAAATAAGTGAACAAATAGGAATAAAATTGAAGAAAAACACCAATAACCACAATATCCATGCCAAACAAGTAATGATTAATAAAGGTAGAAAGAAATTAAGAATAATATAAGAAAGGGAAATCTAATGTGAGCTGACTAAAGGAAAGAAAAATGATTTTGGGAGGTTAGAAGGAGAAGAAATAGGAAGAGTAAGAAGTAGGAACAAGGGAGTTCCGGCCAAGATGGAGGCATAGGCAGTCACACTGTGCTTCCTCGCGCAACCAAGACTGAAGACAACAAAGATTGAGAAACAATTAACAACCAGAACAGAGGGAAATTAATTGAACAGAAGTCAGGCTCCAGTACATCCAGACCAGTAAGGAGCGGCGGAGTCGGGAGGCCTGCGAAGTGGGGTCGAGGGTTCCCGGCGGGAAGAGGCACTGGCTGGCGGGCGTGCAGGGTGCAGATGGCAGCGGCAGCGGACGGACTGGTGGCGGACGCTGGGCGCGGAAGTGCGGAGCCGACTAGCAGACCCAGTGAGGGGTGCAGGGCACCTGGCTGTCCACAGCCACATGTTTGCACACGAACTAAGTGAAAAACGGCAGCGCCGCCGCATTTCAAAGCTTAAGAGCCCCGTCTGGGAACTGAGGCTGGGAGACTCTCCCAGCCTCACAGGAGACTTCTCGGGGAAGCCCACAGAGTCCAAGAAAGTACACCAGCCCACCGCCCGGGAGCCAGCACAGCAAGGGCCCAGTTTGCTTATGGGAGGCAGTGGAGGGGACGGAAGTCCTAGAGAGAGCGGAGCAGGCCCCATTGTTCCCTCTCAGACCCCGCCCCCACATAGGTCACAACCCAGCGACTGGGGTGCCCCGCCCTGTGAACGCCTAAGGCTCCACCGCCCTTACGAAACAGCCGCATCTAAACCAAAGGAAAATTAAAAAGATGGCTCAAACATATTTGAAAGCCCCAGAACCAATTTTTGTAAGTGACCAAGAAATTGCCGAATTACCAGATGCACAGTTCAAAGCACTGTTGATCAGGAAGCTCACAGAATTGGTTGACTTTGGACATAAATTAGATGAACAAATGCAGGCTACGATAAGAGAAATGAAGGAAAAC
>PVIA01016035.1:0-20490 GCA_004024845.1 Tonatia bakeri | reverse complement strand
TCACTCTTATTTTTTAAAAAGATTTTATCTATCTATCTATCTATCTATCTATTTATTTTTGCTTTTTTCCCACAACAGATTTTCTTTACTTTTTAAATGTTCTTTAATTCAATTTTTTGTTTATTTATATTTAAAAACCAAAATATCGCATTGGTATTTTTTTTATCAAAACCAATGATCATATTCCAGGGAATCATTTTGCATATGGATATTGTTTTTAAACATGCTTTTTCTTTTTCCCCATATTTCTCTCTCTCTTTTTTATTGTTTTCAAGCATAGTTGTCTCCGTTTTCCCCCACCTCCCACCCTTGATCCTACACCCCTTTGGGTTTGTCCATGTGTCTTTTATATGTGTTTCTTGATGATCCTTCCTTTCCCCCTGGTTATCCCCTCCCCTCTCCCTTCTGGTTACTGTCAGTTTGTTCTTTATTTCAATGTCTCTGGTTATATTTTGTTTGCTTGTTTGTTTTGTTGATTAGGTTCCTTACAGGTGAGATTATATGGTATTTTCTAATATATGTCTTTGCACTCATTTTAAGCACATGGATTGTCCTGTAATTTTCTTTTCTTGTAATGTACTCATGAGTTATGCTTTGTTGGTGGGACAATAAAATCTGTAGAAACTTCTCAATGTTTATCATAAAAGATTAATCTGCATTGGAATTTGACATAAGACAAGAGAAGTTAACCTGGAAGCACAAATTGTAGAATTACTCCTAAGAGTAAAAGTCAGATGTGATTAAGAAGTTTATGTTGAGCATAAACTTATGTTCAACTGTATTTTGAAAATATAATATTATAAATTGTGTATGTAAGACATTTCAATTATTCCAATTCAACGATCTCTAGATAAATTAACCATCTTTGGCAGCAGCAAAGTATCAAAAAGAGCCATCAAGACAGCAGACTGCCATAATGGCTAATAATCCCATCAAATCAAATCAGCCACCAAGAGAGGCATGCTACTCTCTCCCAGATTAGGTTCTCACCTACTAATAGCAGAAACATTAACTCGTGCTTCTAAAACTTAGTTATTTTACCTTGATCCTGCTCATTTCAGCAGAGGAAATGTAGGAAATCAAGAATTTCTCAAGGTTGCAGACTTCCACCAGGATGGCAGCATAGGTAGATACACATTGCCTCCTTGCACAACCCAAAGAAGGACAACAACAAATTTAAAACCCCAAAGTAACCAGAATTGCCAGAAAAATCAAACTGTATGGGTCTGACAACCAAGGAGTTAAAGAAGAAACATTTATTAAGACTGGTAGGAGGTTGGAAATGGGCAGCCATGGCAGAGAGTATGTAAGGCAAGATGGTGGCTGGAGGACTGGGTGGTCCTACTTTTGCATGTAGATAAACCAGGAGAAACAACTGGGAAGCAAGACAGAACATGCAACCCAGGGGCCCAGGGCAGGAAAATAAATCCTCAAAACCTCTGACTGTAAAAACCTAGGGGTGTTGCGGCAATGGGTGAAATTCCCTGCCTTACAGGAATGTTCATTGGAGAGACCCACAGGGTCCTAGAATGCACACAAACCCACTCATCCCAGAATCAGTGCCAGAAAGGCCCAACTGGCTTATGGGTAGCAGAGGAAGTGACTGAAAGCTGGCTGAGATCGAGCAAGTGCCATGTTCCCTCTCTGACCCCTCCCCTACAGACAGCACCACAATGCAATGACGGGGTTGCTCTGGCTGATCAAATACCTAAGGCTCTTCCCCTTACAACATAACACATGTGTTGAGACAAAAAATATGGCCCAAGTAAAAGAACAGATCAAAGCTCCAAAAATAGAACTAAGCAATGAATAGAAAGCCAACCTATCAGATGCAGAGTTCAAAACACTGGTAATCTGGATGCTCACAGAAATGGTTAAGAATGGTTGCAAAATAGAAGAAGTGAAGACTATGCAAAATGAAATAAAGAACAATATACAGGGAAGCAACAGTGAAGGGAAGGAAAGCAAGACTCAAATCAACAATTTGGAGGAGAAGAAAGAAATAAACATTGAACTAGAACAGAACAAAGAAATAAGAATTCAAAAAAATGAGGAAAGGCTTAAGAACCTCCAGGACAACTTTAAACATTCCAACATCCAAATCATAGGGGTGCCAGAAGGAGAAGGGGAAGACCAAGAAATTGAAAACTTATTTGAACAAATAAAGGAGAACTTCTCCAATGTGGTAAGCTCAGAGGGTCCCAAAGAAGTTGGACCCAAGGAAGCACACACCAAGGCACATAATAGTTACATTACTCAATATAAAAGAGAAGGAGAGCATCTTAAAAGCAACGAGAGAAAAGGAGACAGTTACCTACAAAGGAGTTCCCATAAAACTATCAGCTGATTTCTCAAAAGAAACCTTACAGACATGAAGGGGCCAGAAAGAAGTATTCCAAGTCATAAAAGTACTTACATCGAAGAGTACTCTTTCCAGCCAAGCGATCATTTAGAATGGAAGGGCAGATAAAGTGCTTCCCAGGTAAGGTCAAGTTAAAGGAGTTCCTCATCACCCAGTCCTTATTATATGAAATATTAAAGGGAGTTATGTAAGAAAAAGATGATCATAACTATGAACAGTAAAATGACAACAAACTCACAACTATCAACAACTGAACTAAAAACAAACAAACAAACAAAAAAAAAACCCCAAAACGAACTAAGCAAACAATTAGAACAGGAACAGAATTGGAGAAATGGAGATCACATGGAGGGTTATCAGTGGGAATGGAGAAGGGGGAGAAAGGGTTAAGAAGCATAAATGGCAGGTACAAAATAGACAGGGGGTGGTTAAGAATGGTATGGGAAATGGAGAAGCCAAAGAACTTATATGTACAACCCATGGACATGAAATAAGGTCGGGGAATGATGGTGAGAGAGGGTTACAGGGAAGAGGGGAATAAAGGAGAGAAAAAATGGGACAACTGTAATAGCATAATCAATAAAATACATCAAAAAAGAAATCTGCTTTTTAAAGTATTTGATACCTCACTGGTTAGCAGATTGATAAACAGGTCTTTCCTTTGATTTCCAGTAGGTGGCGCTGAAAAGCAAGTTTTTATTTTTTTCTACCTCTACTGTTCCAGCTTCCAGGATCTCTGTGGGGTAGTGTCACCTGGACTCTGAAGAAATTCCCTTATTCCGTGGGGATGTAGGGGGGCTCCCCTTTACAATCTGGTTGCCTTGGTCTCAGGGTACTGCTCTTGTGGATTGGAAATGGTGGGCTATGTTTCTCTAGTGTGCTCCTGGCTCTGCCTCTCTGTAGCCAGAAGCCTCTGGTGCAGCCACTCTGTCTGACCTGACCCAGCAGCCTCTATCAGGCAACCCAGCAGCCTCTATGGGGGGCGGGGAAGGACTGGGCAGGGGGATGAGGAAGTTGATTCAGCATCCAGGGTTCTGTGCTTCCTCATGGATTTAGCCACAATGAGTACAGACCACTTAGGTTGGAAAGTTTTTTCAACCCTTTTGTGATCTGCCAACTGAGGGTTTTATTTATGGGAGAGACACAGAGGGTGGAGTGGGTGGGTTTCCATGTTTGAATAGTCCTTTGTCCAGTGCTGATGGGCTGTGGAACACTGTGATAATTTTTTGCACTGCTTATCTGCCTGTGTCCTTGACTGGGCCTGAGGCAGGATAATAAGAAGCTAGGAAAATTCTTTGGTAAGTGGAATAAGGAAACAGACAAGTAGCTGAACAAAATGGCGGAGCAATTTACAGTCAGGTGCAGATGGCGCCTGGCAGGAATAAAACTGGGAAAAACAAGGACCTCTCTGGGAGCGTGACCTTTCCTCCCCTGGCCTTTTCTTCCTGGAGATAACATCTAGGCCTCAGTTTTATTTCAGCCCCAGGCCCAGAAAAGCAGCAAAACCAGGTGGATGATGCCGGAACCCACTGCACTGACTAATAACCCACTGCCCTGTCACTGACCAATCAGCAGCAACCATGACCCTAAAAGGACACACCTGGAAACCTGACGCAGACGCTACTGAGTCCTCCCCTAAGATTGCTGCCTGGAGACAGAGGTAACAGCCGGAAGGTAAAGGATCCAATGGGTGTGCTCTCCCTGTGCGGAGCAGCCTGAGCCACACCCCTTCCTTTTTACACCCCCAGACCCCCTCCTTCCACTTCTTTCTGCACAGGCCTGGGTGTCCTAAACTCTAAGGCAATGAGCAGCTGGCAGCTTGTCCTGGGTAATTTCCTGAACCTGTCCCCAAATCCCCCTTCTGCCTGATTTGCCAGTGAGCTAAGGCAGCTCAGTCTAGGCTCTCCTGTTGCTCTTTCCGGGCTAAGCCGTTCCTTGTTTCGTTGTCCACAGCTGTAATAAATGTATCCACCTAATTATCTGGATTTGAGTTTTGAAAGTTTTCCTACATGAAGTCAAGAACCCACGCATTGCAGCTGGCCCTGGGCAGACGTGCTCAGGGCCAGGCCCCCTGTGCAGTGACAGGCCCAGCCTCATTGTGTGCTAGCAGGTCAGGGCTGATCGCTGTCCCTGCCCCTGTGGTCTGGTAATGTGAGTGAGCCCTCTTAAAAGCCTTGGTCAAGCTCTGAAGTGACAGTCTATTTTAACGTATTGAATATAACTATGAAAAACTCTAAAACAAAATAGGTAAACCACTCACAAATCTTAACTAACATAATCAGTGAAATGGTATGTGTTCATAGTTTAAAAACATTATTATTTGGGTAATTTATTATATAACAATGGATAACTAATACAACTTTTCTCCTGTTTAGGGTAATTTGGGTAGTTTCCAATATTTTGGGAATACAAACAAAGCTGCAATTAATAACATTGTAATATTTATTTTAACATTTTAAGTATATTTTATTGATTATGCTATTATACTTGTCCCAATTTTTTTCTCCCCTTTATCCTTCCTCCTCTCTGCAGCCCCCCATGCTCCAGCATTCCCATGTCCCTTAAGTTCATGTCCATGGATCATACATATAAGTTCTTTGGTTTCTCTGTTTCCTATACTGTTCTTAACCTCCCCCCAGTGTATTTCTTGTCTACCAATTATGCTTTTTATTCCTTGTTCCTTTCCACTGCCCATTCTTCTCCTCCCTCTCCCCACTGATAACCCTCCATGTGATCTCCATTTCTGTGAATCTGTTCCTGTTCTACTTGTTTGCTTAGTTTTAGTTTTTGTTTTTTAGGTTCAGTTGTTGATACTTATGAGTCTGTTGTCATTTTATTGTTCATATTTTTAATCTTCTTCTATTTCTTAGATAAGTCCCTTTAACATTTCATATAATAAGGGCTTGGTGATGATGAACTCCTTTAACTTGACCTTACCTGGGAAGCACTTTATCTGCCCTTCCATTTTAAATGATAGCTTGCCTGGATAGAGTAATCTTGGATGTAGGTCCTTGCCTTTCATGACTTTGAATATTTCTTTCCAGCCCCTTCTTCCCTGTAAGGTTTCTTTAGAGAAATTCGCTGATAGTCTAATGAGAACTCCTTTGTAGTTAACTCCTTTCCTCTTGTTGCTTTTTTAAGATTCTCTCTTTATCTTTAATCTTGAGTAATGTAATTATGATGTGTCTTGGTGTGTTCCTCTTTGGATACAGTTTGTTTGGGACTCTCTGGCTTCCTGGACTTCCTGGAAGTCTATTTCCTTTGCCAGATTGGGGAAGTTTTCCTTCATTATTTCTTCCAATAAGTTTTCAATTTCTTGCTGTTGTTCTTCTCCCTCTGGCACCTCTATGATTCACATAATGCAACATTTAAAGTTGTTCCAGAGGTTCCTAAGCCTCTCCTCATTTTTTTGAATTCATGTTTCTTCATTGTATTGCTATTGAATGTTTATTTCTTCCTGTCATTCTAAATTGTTGATTTGGTCCCAGTTTCTTTCCCTTCACTGTTGGTTCCTTGTATATTGTACTTTATTTTATTTTGTGTAGCCTTCATTTCTTCCTTCATTTTGGGACCAAGCTCAACCACTTCTGTGAGCATTCTGATTACCAGTGTTTTAAGGTCTGCATCAGATAGGTTGCCTATCTGCTTGTCAGCTCCTTTTCTGGAGTTTCGATTTGTTCTTTCATTTGGGTCACATTTCTTTGTCTCAGCGTACCACTCTGGAAGAATGTTTCTTTAACTCTTTGGTTGTCAGACTTCCATACAGTTTGATTTTCTGGCACTTCTGGTTGTTTATTGTTTTTGAATTGGTTGTTATCCTTCTTTTGGTTGTGGGAGGAAGCAAAGCATTTCTACTTACACCTCCATCTTGTCTGGAACTGTATTTTAACATATTTGAATAGGTATCTTCAGTGTTAGTTACTAGAGATGGGGTGACTGGGAACAAAGGCAGCAGTATAAGTAATTTTGGTGAATATTGAAAAATTCCCCACCACAATAGTTGTACTAGTTTTCATTTCCCCTAATAATTCATAACAGACTGTCTGCTTCCTCCAGTCTCACCAACACAGAATGTGGTGTCATATTTTTTACTGAGATAAAATTTCCATGAGATAAAATTAATCATTTTATAGTTTACACTTCAGTGATTTTTTACAATATTTAGTACACTGTACAACTATTCATATTAATTTCAGAATATTTCCATCATCCTAAAAAGAAGCCCTATAGCTATTAGCAGCTAGTAAAAATTTGTCCTCCCCCAGTCCCTGGAAACCATTAATATTTTTTCTGTCTCTATGGAGTTGCCCATTCTTGATATTTTAAATTAATGGAATTATACAATAAGTGGCCTTTTGTATCTGGATTCTTTAACAAAACGTATTTTCAGGGTTCATTTATGTTGTCATATGTAACAGTATTTCATTATTTTTATAGCTGTATGAATGCAACACATTTGTTTATCTATTCATCAGATGATGGGTATTAGTGTTGTTTCTACTTTGGCTATTATGAATAATGCTTCTATAATCACCGATGCGTCAATTTTTGTGTTAATATATGTTTTCAGTTTTCCTGGGTGTGTACTTAGGAGTTAAATTCCTGGGAAATATGATAATACTTTATTTAACTTAGGAACTGCCAAATTCACAGAGGCTGTTATTGTCTTTTTAAAGATTTTATTTATTTATTTTTAGAGAGAGGTGAAGGGAGAGAGAAAGAGAGGGAGAGTAACATGTGCGAGACAAACATTGATTAATTGCCTCTCACTCACTCCCAACCGGGGACCTCATCCACAACCCAAGCATGTGCACTGACTGGGAATTGAAGCAGCAACCTTTCAGTTTGTGGTACAATCCCCAATCCACTGAGCCACACCAGTCAGAACTGTTATTCTCTTCTTAAATTACAGCCATCTTGGTGTAAATTACATCTCACTGTGGACTTGACTTCCATTTCCCTATTGGCTAAAGATGCTGAGGAATTATTTCATGTGTCAGTTGGCCATTTGTAGAACTTCTTTAGAGAAATTTCTACTCAAATCATATGCCTATTTTTTTCAACTAAGTTACTTTGTATTATTGAGTTGTAAGACTTCTTTTTATATTCTGGATACTAGATCTTTATCTGATATGATTTTCAAACATTTTCTCCCATTTCATTCCATGGGTTCTCATCACTTCTCTTTTTTTAAAGATTTTATTTATTTATTTTTAGAGGGAGGGGCAGGGGAGGGAGAAAGTGAGGGAGAGAAGCATCAATGTATGGTCGTTGCCTCTCACATGCCACCAAGTGGGGACCTGGCTTGCAACCTGGGCATCTGCTTTGACTGGGAATCAAACTGTCAACCTCTTGATTCACAGGCTGGCACTCAGCCACTGAGCCACACCAGCCAGGGCTCTCATCACTTTCATGATGGTATCTTTTGATGTACAAAAGTTTTCAATTTTGATTAAGTCGAAGTTATGTTTTCCTGATTGTTTGTGTTTTTTTTTGTGTGTGCTGTATCTAACACAAAAGTTTGCCCAGTCCAACATCACACAGGTTTTCACCTGTTTCCATTAAAATTTCTATAGTTTCTTACATTTAGGTGTTTGATCCATTTTAAATAATTTTTTATATATGTTGTTATAGATATGCAAATTCATTCTTTTGAATGTGGATATCCCATTGTACCAGTACCATTTGTTGAAAAGACTGTTATTTTCCCTTTTCAATAGTCTTGGTCCCCTTCCAAAAATCAACTGGCAAAAAATATGAAGTCTTATTTCTGAATTTTCAATTCTATTGCATTAGTCTATATAGTCTATAGACTATATTATCTATATTAGTCTAATATTAGTCTATATTAGTCTATTAGTCTTCTGGCATAGTCTCTATTGCTAGTATCACAGTGTCCTGATAAGTATAGCTTTGTAGTAAGTTTTGAAATTTACAAGTGTGAGTCTTCCAAATGTGTCCTTCTTGAAGACTATTTTGGTTACTATGCATTCCTTGTAATTTCACATAAATTCTAGAATTCATTTGTCTATCCCCCGCCCCCTCAAAAGGCAGAATGTTGACAGGGATTGTGTTGAATCTATATATCAATTTGGCTAGTATTGACACCTTAACAATATTAAATCTTCCAAACTATAAACACAAGATGTCTTTCCATTTATGTAAAACTTTATTTTATCAACATTGTTTATTCCTAAATATTTTGTTCTTTTTAATGCTGTCCTAAATGAAATTTTCTTAATTTTATTTTGTTTGTTCATTGCTAGTATATAGAATTACAAATAATTTTTGTATATTTATGCTATTTGATGACACTTTGCTGATCTCCTTTGTTAGCTCTAATGTTTTTTTAATTTAATATTTATTGTATTTTTTCATTACCGTATAGTGCCCTTACACACCACTACCCCCAGTAATCACCACACTATTGTCTATGTTTATGAGTCCTTTTTCCTTTTTGATCAATCCCTCCACCCCCTTACCCCGCCACTAGCTTTCATCCTGCTCTACATCTAACAGTCTGTCCCCATTTTCCTTGTTAGTTCAGTTTGTTCATTAGATTTCGTATATGAATTTAATCATGGTATTTGCCTTTCTCTGACTGTCTTACTTCACTTAGCATATTGTTCTCCAGGTCCATCCATACTGTCACAAAAGGTAAAATTTTCTTTTTTTATGGCTGTGTAGAATTCCATTGTGTAAATGTCCCATAATTGTTTTATCCATTCATCTACTGATGAACACTTGGGTTGCTTCTATATCTTGGCAATTGGAAATACTGCAATGAACATAGGGGGGCTTATGATCTTTTAAATTAGTGTTTTGTGTTCCTTCAGATATATTCCCAGAAGTGGGATTGCTGGGTCAAAAAGCAGATACATTTTCAGTTTTTTGAGGTATCTCCATACTGCTTTCCACAGTGGCTGCACTAATCTGCATTCCCACCAACAGTGCAAAATGGTTCCCCTTTGTCCACATCCTTGCCAGCACTTGATGTTTGTTGATTTATTGATGATAGCCATTCCAACAGGTGTGAGACAGTGTCTCATTGTGTTTTTAATTTGCATTTATTTGATGAACTAGTGACGGTGAGCATCTTTTCATGTGTCTATTTGCCATCTGTATGCCCTCTTTGGAGAAGTGTCTATTTGGGTTCTTTGCCTGTTTTTTAATTGGGTTGTGTTTTTTTGATGTTGAGTTTTGTACGTACTTTACATATTTTGGATATTTACCCTGTCTCAGATGTATCAGTGAATATATTCTCCCATTCTATACTTACTTTTTGTTGTTGTTGATGATTTCCTTTGCTGTGCAAAAACTTTTCATTTTGATGTAGTCCCATTTGATTATTTTTTTATTTCATTTTCCTTGCTTGGGGAGACATATCCAATAAAAAAATTGCTACAAGCAATGTCTGTGATTTGGCTGCCTATGTTTTCTTCTATGATTTTTATGGTTTTGAAGTCTTTCATCCATTTTGAATTTATTTTTGTTTGTTGTGCACAAAGGGGTTCCAGTTTCATTTTTCTGCATGTATCTGTCCAATTTTCCTAACAACATCTATCGAATAAACTGTCTTTAGCCCATTGTATGAGCTTTCCTCCTCTGTTGAATATCAACTGAGTAGAAAGATGTGGGTTTATTTCTGGGATCTCTATTTTGTTCTATTGTTCCATTTGTCTGTTTTTATGCCAGCACCATGCTTTTTTGATTACTATGGCCTTATACTATAGTTTGATATTAGGTAGCGCAATTCCTCTAACTTTGTTATTCTTTCTCAGGATTGCTGTTACTATTTGAAACCATTTGTGTTTCCATATAATTTTTTGTAATATTTGTTCTAGTTCTGTGAGATACGTCACAGGAATATTGATAGGAATTGCATTGAATCAATAGATTGCTATGGGTAGTATGTTAATTCTTCCAATCCATGAGCACAGCATGTGCTTCCACTTGTTTGTATCTTCTTCAATTTCCTTCTTCAGTGTCTTATAGTTTTCTGAGTATAGGTCTTTTACATTACATCTTTGGTTAGGTTTATTCCTAGGTATTTTATTTCTTTTTGAAGCAGTTGTGAATGGAATTGATTTCTTAATTTCCATTTCTGTTAGGTCCTTATTGGCATATAAAAATGCATTTGATTTCTGAATATTAATTTTGTATCCTGCTACTTTTCTGAATTCATCTATCAGTTCTAGTAGTTTTTTGGTGGAAACTTTGGGATTCTCTATGTACAGTATCACGTCATCTGCAAATAATTACAGTTTTACTTCTTCCTTTCCAATTTGGATGCATTTGATTTCTTCTTCTTCTCTAACTGCTGTGGCTAGGACTTCCAGTACTATGTGAATAAGAGAGGTGAAAGCAGACATCCTTGTCTTGTTCCTGATCTTAAGGGGAACACTTTTAGTTTTTGCCCATTGAATATGATGCTGGTGGTGGTTTTATCGTATATGGCGTTTATTATGTTTAGGTATGTTCCCTCTTTTCTCATTTAACTGAGAGGTTTTATTATATAAATGGGTGCTGGATTTTATTAAATGCTTTTTCTTCATCTAATGATTTGATCATGTGGTTTTTATCCTTCATTGTGTTTCTGTGGTAAATCACATGTATTGATTTGCAAATGTATAAACCTTGCATTCCTGGAATAATCTTGCTTGATCATATTGTATGATCTTTTTGATGCACTGCTGTATTTGGTTTGCTAATATTTTGTTGAGGATTTTAGCATCTATATTCATTAGGGATATTGGCCAATAATTTTCTCTTTTTGTAGTGTTTTTATCTGCTTTTAGAATTAGGATAATGCTGGCCTCATAAAATAAATTTGGGAGTCTACTCTCCTCTTGAATTTTGTAAAATAGTTTGAGAAGGAGAAGTGTTAGTTCTTCTTGGAATGTGTGCTAAAATTCACATGTGAGGCCATCTGGTCCAGGACTTTGTTGGGAGTTTTTTGATTCCTGCTTCAATTACACTAGGTGTGATCTGTTTATTCAGATTCTCTGATTCTTCCTGATTCAGTTTGGGAAGATTGCATATTGCTAGGAATTTATCCATTTTGTCCAGGTTGTCTAGTTTCTTGGCATATAGTCGTTCATAATATTTTCTTTGAATCCTTTGTATTTTTGTGTCAGTTGTTATTTCTCCTCTTTTGTTTTTGATTTTATTTATTTGGATCATTTCTCTTTTTTTCTTGATGAGTCTGGTTAAAGATTCGTCAAAGTTGTTTATCTCTTCACAGAACCAGCTCTTGGATTCATTGATTTTTTATATATTTTTTTAGACTTTATTTCATTTATCTGTGTTCTGACCTTTATTGATTCTTTCTTTTCACTCACTTAGGGCTTTGTTTGTTGTTCTTTTGCAAGTTCCTTTAAGTGTAAAGTTAGATTGTTTATTTGAGATTTTTTTTTTGAGACAAACCTGTAATGCTGTGATTTTCCCTCTTAGGATTGCTTTCCCAATGTCCCACAGATTTTGGATTGTTGTGTCTTCATTTTCATTTGTTTCAAGGTGTCTTTGATTTCTCAGTTGATCTTGTTGTTGCCCCATTCATTGTTTAACAACATGTCATTTAGCTTATTTGTCTTTGAGTGTTTTTCAGTGTTCTTCTTGTGATTGATTTCTAGTTTCATAGCATTGTGGTCAGAGAAGATGCTTGATATGATTTCAATCTTAAATTCATTGAGACTTGTTTTGTGTCCTCACATGTGGTCTGTCCTAGAAAATATTCCATGTGCACTTGAAAAGTATGTATATTCTGCTGTTTCTGGGTGAAATGCTCAGAAGATATCAATTAAATGCATTTGACCTAGTGTGTTGTTTAAGGCCACTGTCTCCTTGTTGATTTTCTGACTAGAAGGTCTATCCATTGAAGTCAGTGGGTTCTTGAAATCCCTGACTATGACTGTATTTCTGTCAGTCTCTCCCTTTATGTCCATAATGATTGCTTAACATATTTAGGTGCCTCTATGTTGGGTGTGTAAATGTTTAGTACTTTTATATCCTCTTGTTGGATTGTTTTTTTTTTATCATTATGTAGTGTCCTTCTTTGTCTCTTACTATAGCCTTGGTTTTAAGTTTATTTTATAGGATATAAGTACTACTATCCCAGATGTTTTTCTTTTCCATTCACATGAAATACCTTTTTCCATCCCTTTACTTTTAGTCTGTGTGTATCTTTCTATCTGAGATAGGTGTCTTGGAGGCAACATACATATGGATCTTGTTTTCTTATGCATTCAGCTACCCTATCTCTTTTGATTGGAGCATTTAATCCATTTACATATAAGGTGATTATTGATAGATATATATGTAGTGCCATTTTGGTGTTAAAATGTCTTCCCCTGTTTTTTTTTCCCCTTGTCTTCTTATTTTTCTTAAAGTAAGCCCTTTAACATTTGTTGCAGTACTGGTATGCTGTTAACAGACTCTTTTAGCTTTTTCTTGTCTGGGAAGCTCCTTATTTTTCTTTCAATTTTAAATGAAAGCTTTGCTGCATAAAGTAGCCTTGCTTGTAGGTCCTTGCTTTTCACCACTTTGAATATTGCACACTGCTCCCTCCTGGCCTGAAATATTTCTGTTGAATAATCAGATTACAGTGTCATTGGTACTCTCTATTATACTATTTCCACAAAAAAATTGCATGAAAAATTATTATATTACTTAATGCATTAAAAATAAGAATTAATAGAAAAAGAAAACTAGAGCATAGTAAAAGGAGATCAGAATAGTAAAAGGGGATCTGGAGGTCCCTATTTGAGAGAGTTCTTCACTCTGAAGGAATTAGTCATGCAACTATTTGTGCGAGAGTATTCTTGGTGATGGAAACAGCCAAAGATGCAAGCCCGGTATATTTAATGATCCTGAAGGAATCCAGTGTGGCATGAGTGAGACAAATGAAGTAGTGAAGTAATGAGATCAGAGAGGTGATGAAAGAATCATGTTGGACCTTATGAATAAATCTAAGGACTTAATTTCACTTGAAATTCTATAAGGGAGATGGAAGAGTTGTGACAGAGGAGGGACATCTGTTTTTAACATGATCTTTCTGAATACTGCATGGAGAACAGACTATATGGGACATGGTGGAAACTGAGAGGTCAGTGGAATGCTATTTTAATGGTTCATAGTAACAGTATTGGTAGTTTTAAACAGGATGTTAATTGCAGAACTGGTAAAGAAGTAGTCAAATGACAAATGTATATAGAAGATAGAACCAAAATATTTCCCTGACAGATTAGTTCGATATTGGGTGTGGAGAGAAAGAAATGATTCAAGGATAAACAAACAAATAAGTGTAAAGAAAATATTTAAAATAATAACAGTGGTTATATTGGTGTGAAATTATTTTTATTTTCTTCTTCAGTTTTTTCTGTATTTCCAAAATTCTAAAGAAATTATTAATTGCTTCTAATGAGAGTAAGTATATTTTAAAACAATATTAAATCACTTAGTTTTCAAATATGAGATTGGCAAATTTTTAAAAATAATAGTGATCAGTGTTGGACATAATGCAGTGAAAACTAGCATTACACATAGCTATAGCACTATAAATGGATACAACCATTGTGCAGAGAAATATATGCATGAAAGCCTTGGAAACATTAATATATTTTCCTCAATGATTCTACTTTTATGAACTGCCAAAAATAATAAGAGATTTATTTTAATATTTACTGCCAAAATTATTTAATTTTCATGTGCAGCTGTGAAAATTGGAGAACACCTAATTGTTCAATAATATGAAAAATTTAAAATACATAATGTATAATATGAATCCACAGTTGAAATACTTTTATACTTTTTTGAACATTATTTTTATAGTAGGGAATGGTGAGAAAAAAATACAATTTAAGGAGTGAGATAAAACATTCTTAGGGTTGACTCCAGAGATGTAGCTGTGAGAAGCCTGGCACACTCCTCTCACCAAAGCGGCCAGAATGTCATGTGGAGCAGTCAGGGCTATATTGATATTAATACCTAATTAGTGATGTTGTTCCTTGTGTGAAGAAATGCAGAAGCCAAAGGGAGGTGGTCTGCATGGAATCTGTGGAGGTGTCAGAAAAGATGTGTCCCTTTGTGTGAGTCAGGCTATGATAGAATGACCCAGCTGCTGACAGAAACTTTGGAACTTGTGACCAGAAATTCCTTATACAGATTATAGATGCATAAAGAATCCTGTCTCAAGAATTCCAACCACTGAGATGATCAACCAACTTTCCTTACTCTGATGTGGAAGATTCCAAGTTACCAGTGATTATTTTCCTTATTGAGAGGGAGGATGCACAAGAGCTAATAGCAGCCAGTCAAAATGAATGTTGATATATTTGCTTTTGTTTTATATACATTAGTCTCCCGTATGTTTGATTGGCATGGGTTGGCCTCCCCAGGCTGGATCTTTGCAGAGTGTTCACAACTTGGAACATGGTGACTAACAAGGGCCATAAGGGTGGCCAGCCCAAGAAGCCACCTTCTTCTCTGAAATAGATCTCTATTAAGGAACAAGTGTTATACCAAATACCTCCTGATCATCTCCACACTTTAGGGGTAAGGAAAAAGAATGACCTAGGGAATATACACTAATGAGGATGATAGATACTTGGTGACCACGAACTGGCTCAACATAAGCCTCTCATGAATTGCCTCAATCCTTCTCTCTTGCCCTTTGTTCAGCTCCACCCATGGACCCATTTTGTGTGTATTGAGACAAGGGGTTGAGGAATGGCACAGCTTGTGCATCACAGCCAGATCATAGCTGTGGCTTGTCTTCCTCTCACAGCTGCCCTGGGAGGTTGATGTCAGCATCCCCATTCTACAAGTCAGGAAGCTGAGGCACAGACACACTGCATGGACTAATTACATAAGGCCACACAGCCAGTACACAGAAAATGTAGAATTTGGGCTCCATGTTTGCCTAGTGCTGGCTGGGAGATTGAGGCATCCTCCCCTCTTCAGTTTCAATGACAGCTCCCCACCCACCTCCCCTGCCCTGTCAACATCTGTCCCAAACAAGCAAGCTTTGCATTGTCTGAGACCTATGCTCATGTTCTACACCTGGGAAGACACAGGTAGAGGCCTGTCAGCCCCATCCCTGCCTACTCTGTGTGGATCCATCCAGGTGTGGGAATTGCTGGTTGGGGTTCACTCTCCACTCTGACTTTCAGGCCTCCTTCCAGAGACTGGCACACACATGCTGTCCCTGAGGCCTTCCTGGTGCCCACTAGAGCAGCCTGGACAATCGGGCACTTGTGTGTTTGAGCCATGGCAAGCCCTGATTCAGAGTAAATGTTTGTCCTGGTTCCTTCCAGGGATGGGCCTAATTCTTGGAATAAAGTGCCAGTCTGTCACTAGCCGTGAGAGCCCACTCAGGCACTCCACTTCTCTGAGCCTGCCTTCTCAATATGCAAAATGGGAAGCACAAGGACAACTTTGCTGGGGCCCTACCCAAGGACAAGGACATGCATGCTGCTGCACTTCCAGAATGACTGGAGAGACTCACAAAGGCAGAACATGATGCAGAAATGTGAGGGGACCCAAACTGAACTGATGCTTTCCAAAAATCCAAAGCAGATCTATGTACATTTCACATTTGTTCTGGCATCAGCTCCTGCCAGGAGTCTGCATACGAAAGGAAGCTAATGCCAGGAAGGACCACAGCATTTGGTCCCCAAGGGCCAACATCAGTTCTGCCTGACTGGATGACTTTCCTCAACTGTTGCATAGCAACATCCCCTGTCAGCTGCCTGTTTTTCCTCAGTACTTCCTCTGTAAAGTGTCTGCAGTGGGACGTGATCAGACTCAGGAAAGGAGGTCAAAAACACCATTTTATATGCTATCTGCTTCCATTTCCGTATCTCCAGTTGTGACTTGGCCTATGAATTCTACATCCATAATCCAACTGCTGATTCACTTCTTTGATTGAATATATCTTGGTATTCTCTAAATTAACATGTCTCAAACTGACTTCTTGTAATATATACTCTTCTTACCATCATAATGTATTCCTTCACTTCTCCATTTCAGTAAGTACCACCAACATGCTGTCACACTTTAAATTCAGAAAACTTATGAGCTTTCCATCCCCACTTCCTTTCTTTTATTTCCTTCCCCATGTTGAAGAAATCACCAAATTGTGACTATTCTACTTCAAGTATACACTCACTTTTCTCCTTTCTACCATCCTAGTTGAGGCCACTATTATCTCTCTAACCTTGTGTACTGAAGGAAACTTTTAATTGGCTTCCCTGCTTCAAGTCCTTTTCCTACTACAATCAGTTCTTTACCAGTAGCTGGAATGACCTTTAACATGTGAAGAGTATCATGCTATTTTCCTGCTTAAAATTTTCATTGTCTTCCTGTTGCAATTAGAATAAAATTCAAATTTCCTGTACCAGTTAAGTAATACCTTGTGTAGTGCTTTGAACTTTTTCCCCTTCTGTTTGCTTCATCTCCATTCTCCAGTCACTTTCTCCAAATACTAATAACATCCTTCAATAAAAAGTCATGGTTCTCGGGCTCATACAGTTTTATTGACTTGTAACATCCTCTAAATAAGATCCTTATGCTTGCTACAAAAATTTAGCATGGGTACAAGTAATTTAGTACTACCCCTTCATTCCAACCAGAAAGTCTCATCTAAGCACCCTCCATGGAAAAATTCTGGAAACCTTTCTGTTCAGTTCCTCCTCCTATATGGTTTGTCACTATCTTTGCCTGCAGCCTCAGTCCATACCACTCTGGCCCATCTCCTTTCATCCTCTACTTACTGAACTTCTTCAATTTTCCTCAGGGCTTATGCATTTCCATTTGTTTTGTTAGTAAAATACTCCTATCCACTCTTCACCTAGCTGTCTCCTATGCATGTAAAAGAAATCAACTTAATATAATTTTCTCACAGTGACCTTTCCTGCCTACCTTGATGTATCTTCTTTGGGGCTTTCTTATAGATAGTGTGACTCTACATCCCAATTTGGCTATGACAGTACTGGTTTATGCCTGTTACCGTAACAAAGTTATAAATGTCATTCTAATTTACTTCCAAAAGTGACACAACTAGGTTGGTACAGTATTTAGTCAACTCTAAGTAGAGATCCAATATACTCCAAGAAGGGTCCAAATTAGGGCTGCAGAGAAAGAAAGGTATGATACAAGAATGGAATAAAAGTTTAACAGTGGAGGGATATATGAGGAGAAAAGGGAAGAGATTTTGAAGGATAATAAAGATTGAAAATCAGTGAGGAAAAGACAAAATATAGAGAAAAGAGAAATAAGCAAACTAAAGAACAAGTGAAAGGACAAGGACAAGAAGAGGAATAATAGCTGAGCTAAAGTCATGTCTCAATTCTAAGTAGGTATAATAGGATTCTCAACTCATTCAAGTGCAAATACAAAGTGATTTTCTTTTATTCCTGTAAGTGGTCTCTGTCTAGCAAAGTTGAAAGCATTCCTTTCAATGTTGTGTGGATTGAACAAATTGCATAACTTGCTGGTGATTTTAAGTCATTAGAACGATCTCACATTGCTATTTATGACATTGTCCCTTTTATTTTATAATTTGATTTTTAAGCTCAATTTAAACTTTGAATCTCTTTGCTTATCCCAGGTCATGCTAGATAGACCAGGCTGTATGTGAGGAGTTGGAGAAGTGAAGGATCGCACATTTTCTCCTCTTGCCCTTTGAAGCACTTACTTTCTCCTACATGATGGGATAGGATACCCCCCCCCCCCAAAAAAAAAAAAGAAAAAAAAAGGTAGAAAGAAACAGAAAAACAGCTCTTTACTCAACTGGCAGAGTTTTTCAGTCTCACTATATGAGTGATATAACTCTTTTTAAGAGCTTAATGAGAATGGGCTGTAACTATACCAAAGTCTTATCGACAAAAGTCTCACTCCAGTGAAGTGCTCCTAAATTATTGAAAGTTCTTTGAAAAATTTGCTCACAACTCCCTGTTGACCTCCAACTGGTGGCCTTCGTATTGCATCCCTCCAGTATATGTGCCTTTTGGTTGGTTACCCACCCACACACTGTGGCAGCACTAGAAAGACTACAGGCTTCAATCAACTGTTCTCAGTCATTGATGTTATAACAGTCCTAAACTGCTGTATACCAGGCAATTCCCAAATGCCATCTTTCCTTAATTTTCCTTCCCACTACTCAGGTAATATGGAATCAGATCAATAAGTATATAGGTTAATCTGACATACAATTGAAGAAGGAAATATATATCTCCAATTCTTAGAGGAAATCTTACTGATTACTAATAATATTGATTTCTAATTTAATTTTATATGGCCAGAAAACAAATTCTTATTAAACTCATAATATTTATAAAATCAGTGGTGATATATACTTTTATTCCTAGTAATGGTATTTTGACTTTTTCTTCTTTGGTTAGTCTCACTGGGAATTTATAAATGTTATTAATATTTTCAAAGAAACATTAAACTTTCCCTATTGCCAGTCTGTTTCCTATTCTAATTGTTTCTGTTCTCTTCATTGTTTTTGCTTCCTTGTACTTACTTTGGAGTTAATTTGCTCTTCTTTAACCAGCTTTTAAAGATGGAAATTTAGGTGAACGACATTTAAGACTCTACTTTTCTAATATAAGCACCTAAAATTATAAATTTCCCCTTATGCACTGTTTTAGCTATACTTCACACATTTTGATATGTTATGATTACATAATATTCAATTTAAAATATCTTCTAATTTTCCTTGTGATTTTGCCTCTGATTTATAGTTTATTTAGGAATGTGAGAGTTCATTTGTAAATATTTGAAAGCACATCTAGATATCTTCTAGTTATTTCATTGTTATTGATTTCTAATAATTATGATGTAGTTAGAGAACATACTCTGTAAGATTTCAAACTTTGATATTTATAGACAAATATGGATATATGCATAAATTCAAAATGTATATCGGTATTTTATGTCCCAGAATATAGTCTACATCGGTGAGTATTTCATGTGCTCTTGAAATTAATATGAATTCTGCAGTTATTACATGTAGTGTTCCAGAACATGTAAATTGTATTAACTTGAATGACTATTATTGAAGTCTTCTAAATCCTGATTTTTCTCTGTCATTCTTCTATTAATTACTGAGAGAGGAGTAATAAAAATCATGAATTATGATTGAGAATGTGTCTCTTTCTCCCTTTAGAGCTGCCTGCATTTGTCTCATGCATTTTGAAGCTCCATTATTAGGAGCATACATATTTAGCATTATTATGTATTAACCCACTACCTTTATAAAATTTCTCACTTTATTTCATGTGATATTATTTACTTTGAATTCATTTTTGCCTGATGTTTATATGGCCACAACAGGGTTCTTATTTTTATATTGAGTAATACCTCGTTTTCTATCATTTTATTTTCATCCAACCTGAGTATTTATTTTTAAGTGCATCATTTTGTCAACAAATAGTTGGTATTCCTTGGGTCTTCTTTTTCTGTCTAATAATATCACATACTGTTGCACTTGTCATTATTAAAAAGTTTCTCTTGGGAATATTTTGACTATTTTACAATTAAGTATCCATTCTCCTTTATGGGAAACTGTGATGTTATCTAATCCTTTGATTTAGAAAAATACAGTGATATTTTTAATTCCTTAGATAAAAATAAATGTGCTAAATAAGGAACATTCAAGAGCCATGAAAATGTTAGTAGTCAGGTACATATAAATATTATAAACTATGACAGTTAAATGACAAGGTAATCTTGGTGCAAAGCGTAAGATGTTATTACATATTTCTCAAGTTATATGTTGTGTTATAATTTACTATGAGCCAGTATTGTTAACACGAGACACTAAGGAGTCTTTTAGCCAAGATATTCAGTGTTCAGATGAACTGAAATGAAAAAGTTCCTCCCATTCTGAAACCACTTTACTACAGCAATCCTACATTTGTCATGACATCTTTCATACCCTTTTCCTGAAAATGTATTAGGGAGTACTTAGTGTGAAACCATTCCACTAGGGCTAAATTTGAGTGATGGCACCATGTGGTATGGCTGTGGTCTCACTGGAGGATTTATTTTGGAACACAGAGGAATGCAACTTTACCAGAGCCTATGGGAACAGAGAATTGACTTTCCAACAGTGAAGAAACAGC
>PVIA01016034.1:0-20486 GCA_004024845.1 Tonatia bakeri | reverse complement strand
CAAATGACACAGTAACATCTCACTGTGCAAATGCATAATGGTGCATGCTGTGTGAGGGCTCCCAAGGGGTGCACCCCAAACCTCGACAAAAGGAAGTGTGACTGCATTCCTGGAGTCCCGCATCGAAGTATGTAAACAACACAGGGTCCATGACATGTGTCACACACGTGCATGTGCCCCTTCCCTGGCCCACAGCAGATGCTGCTAATCAAACACACTGATCTTTGCTGACGTCCCTCTCAATAGAGACTTCCAGCCACGAACCACCAGCAGAATGGGGTTGACTAATGTGATGAACGCTAACCAACCCCAGATTCAGTGGATCTTAAATAACGCCCCCTGAAGAATTTTCTTCATACAGTTTCGAAAACACAACGCCCCTTTAAGGAGGACGTGGGAGCAGGGCCATCTCCTCTGCATTGAAGATTGCGAAAGCAACCCTTGCCGAAGTGACCTTGTAACCAACGGGTTGCAACAGTAGCTTCTTACAAATGCCACGGAAAGCCAGAAACTGGCTCAAGCCGGAAGCCACCGGAGCTCAGGCTTACAGAAGACTGGGGTGTGTTCGCAGCTCAAAATAACCCTCTGCTGGGCCCACCCTCCCCTCCTCCAGAGAATGTGTGGCCTTTGTACTAGACATCTGGCCTTGGACAGGTTGGTCAACCTCTCTGTCCCTCAGTTTCCCCCCAGAGTATCTACCCCGCAGACTGGGTTAGACTATTAGACGGGGTGATGCATCGAAAGCCCTGGAACACGGTGTGTGCTCCGTTAGCTTCCCTTGTTATTAGCTACTATTATTAAGCACAACCGAGCGCTGGGCATCTTTCTGCATTATCTTAATTGTCTCTAAAACAATCATATGAGACAAGTTTTGCGTTGTTGCAATTTTTTAAATGGATTGTGGCTGAGGGATTTGCACAAGCATATGGTGTTTGTTGATATAAAGCATTTAATGATGAGTTTGTTTTACTCCTGGGCCCACACTGACTCCGAGCCCCGGGCTGCGGGAACGCAATGTGGGAGACGGGGCAGCCTGGGTTTCACGTGGCGTTGGACACCTGGTGCAATAATTACGTGGTGGAGTCGTAGTCGGACCCGTGGCGTGTGGGTTCTGCGGTGCCACGAGGCCTCCTCGGGTCCCCCCCGTGACCCCCCACTCTTCACAAACACTTGAACAGAAAACAAAGCCACAGACAACGACCTCAGAAACCTAGCGTTTGGGTTTGTCCCCACCAGGTCATTTCCTACGAGTGGATCTTCTCTGCTTCAGGTCATTGTCGCAACAGCCCCATGTGGTAGCTAGGGTGCTATCGGTGTTCCCATTTTCCAGGAATCCCAGAGGCGATTTTGGCGGGGGGCGGGGGGGGAGGAGATAATGGCCCTTGGGAATAGCGTGTCTGGCCTCAGCCCCTCCCCCACGCACTCGATGTGGGAACTCAGGTCATTTCTTGAAGACTGGAATAACTACCTCTACCCCACAAGACTCTCATTCGACCGTGTTCACTAAACATGGGTTGAACATTTAACGCCGAGAACCGTGCCACGTGCTTGATGCGCACCGGGAAGCAAAGAGGGTGTCATCGTCTCTGAGTCCAGGGAGCTTCCTGTCCGGGCCTGCGAGAGGTTGTTTGTAAGAAACTCTTAGCTCAGAGCCCGGCAAAGGAAACACGCTCAAGAACAGCTAATGTCATTGTGACTGCTAGTATTCTGGCCTGGTCAGGGTTGGAGCAAAAGCCTTTTTGAGTCCACAGCCCTCTCCATAGAGGTGGAGTTTTGCTGGGGGCCAGCCTGAGATAAGAACAGAAGGGGCCCTGGCTGCTGTGGCTCCGTGGACTGAGCGCCAGCCTGCGAATGGAAGGGTTGCCGGTTCGATTCCCAGTCAGGGCACATGTCTGGGCTACGGGCCAGGTCCCCAGTTGGGGGTGTAATGAGAGGCAACCACACATTGATGTTTCTCTCCCTTTCTTTCTCCCTCCTTTCTCCTCTCTCTAAAAATAAATAAATAAAATCTTAAAAAAAAAAAAGAATAGAAGGGGACTTGGAACTGTCCAGAGAAAACTTCAAGTGCCAGATCTGTATTGTGTGGAATAGTGGCCTGCATGATTCCTTTTACTTCCCAAGCATTCTGGGTCTTCGCACGCTCTTTCCCATCATCCACCCCTGTCAGACCTATGCAGGTCTTTAAGCTTCCGCAAACATACCCCTCCCTGCCAGGACGAGTGCCTGTTCCCTTGGGAGCGAACCCCATGTGTGTGTGTGTGTGTGTGTGTGTGTGTGTGTGTGTGTGTGTGTGTGTGATTCCCCCAGAAAGGTGTGGACACCACCCAGATGTGGTGCTAATGGGATGTGGCAGGACTCCCAGCTTCTCCGGGCCTGGGAGGAAGAATGTGGCGGAGGAGAACTTAATGAGCTTCCGCCCACATTTCAATTATCCTAACGAGCTGCCAAAGGGGCCCCGTTTCCAGGGCTGGAATTGGAGAGTTCTGACAAGCCCAGGAGGGATCTACCTCTGTGGAAACTGAGAATGCTTCTTAAGGAAGGAAAACAGTCTTCCTCCAGGAGAAGGGCGTGCAGATGACAAGGCCCCGCTGGCAGTCAGCTCTGTCACCTGGAGTTGGAGAGGGCCCTCTGCTCGAAAACACCTCCTTCAGGAGCTCGGCTCATGCCATTGTATCAGCTGTCACCTGCCACCATGTGCTGCATAACAAATGGACAAAACCGCAGGGGCATACAATAACACTTGTTATTTTTTAATCCTCATCTGAGGGCACAATTAGAGAAGGAAAAGGAGAGAAAGAGAGGGAGAGAAGCATCGATCAGTTGCCGTTCATATGTGCCCCAACCAGGGACCGAACCTGCAACCTAGGCATGTGCCCTGACCAGGAATCAAACCCACAACCTTCTGGTTTATGGGATGACATGCTCCCACCAACTGAGCCCATAATGAGCATTTTTAATCACGAGTCAATGGGTCAGCTGGGCACATCTGATCACCTGAGCCGAGTTCAGCGGAGTGCATACCTGTCTCTGTGGTCAGGTAGGTAGCGTCACTGACCAAGGCTGGATTTTGTCACCTGTTCAGGACAACTGGGCTGGCTGAGCTCTTTTCCACATGGTCTCTCACATTCCCCTCAGGTTGTTCACAGGGAAGCAAGAAGCTGCCAAGAGACAGGCCAAAATCATACAGGGTCTCTTGATCCCGGGCTCAGAAAACGTATGATGTTACTGCTACTTCATTCTATTGCTCAGAGCAAGGATGAGGTCAGCTGAAGTCCAAGGTCTGGGAAAGAGACTCCATCCTCTGGTGGGAGGGGCTGCAAAGTCCCAGGGCCAAGAGTATGGAGACGGCGAGACCGTTGACTGGGCCCATTGATACATTTGATTCCTCGCAACAATGCTCGAATCACCACCACCGCAGTTGAGCAGCGACCACATGCCTGCTTTGTGGAAAGAGCAGGATGGCAGCAAGCCACAATGTTCAGATGCCTGATATTTCAAGAGAAGACCCTGGCCTTGCAGAGACGCCAGGCGAAAAATCGATTCGTGTCCCTTGGTCTGACACCCACCCTCGGAGCGTGAAAAGGTTGACATGGGAAACTGCAGAGAGGACTTTTTGGGAGGAAACAGTCCAGTGTGAAGCAAGCCTCAGGCCCTCTGGGGGAGGGGGCAATGATGTCTGGCCAGTCCTGTGAGAGGAACTTCAGGAGACATCTCAAGTTTGCTGTGTGTCCCCTGGGATCTGGGGGACCGGTGTCTGACTCAGGTCTGACAAATGTGTAGATGACGAGCAGAGGTGGCTGGAAGCTGTCAAGGCCAGAGCATGAGGACAGAGGGCGGCTGTGAGGGCAGATGGCACGGCCATGTCCGGGCACCAAGGATGCGTGGGTTTCCCAGGAGCTGAGCAGGTTGCAGAACCTGGAACGGAGGCATCTTAAAAACCAGCCTGCCCCAAGTGAATAGAAAAAGGGACTGACACCTGCGACCTGGCCCACCATGTCCCACCGTGTCTGGGGGCTGAGCCATGCAGAAGCCACTAGAAGGGGCTCCAAAGAACACCTAACACACCTCAAAAAACAGACTCCACTTTGAACACCCGCCGAACCCAGAGGAACTGTAAATACCTGCCATGCAGAGGGCGCTGACACCATCCCTGCCCTCGTCATTCTCCCCCTGTGTCCTTAGGCCCTTGGGGACATAGAGAAGCCAACCCCCGCGCCCCTCCCCATGCCTGAGCGGAGGGAGGGGCAACACAGGGCTGCAAATGCCCACACGAACCACCTCTGCCTGAGCTGGAAAACAGTGGCCCCCCGCAAGCAACTCTGCTCCCATCTGTCTGAAGTCTGTCCTGCCGCACTGTGAGCTGTCACTGCACAACGCATTTCCCCAGACCTAGTGGTTTCAAACAACAGCACCTGCTACCTCCCAGTTGCTAGGGGTCAGGAATCGAGGCACATGTATCTGGGGCCTCTGGCTCGGGGGTTTTCACCAAGTTACAACCGAGACGTGGCCTGGGCTGTGGGCTGAGTGGGCGGCTGCACTGGAAGAGGACGCACTTCTGAGTTCGCTCACGGGGCTGCTGGAAGCCTGCCGGCCTCAGGCCGCACTCTGAGTTCCTGGCCACGTGGGCCTCTCCACAGGGCGACTCCGTATGGCAGCTGGCCTCATCAGGATGAACCCTAGAGCAGAGCAGAGAGGAGAGGACCGGCCAGGTGGAAGACTGTCTTTTACCATCTAATCTCAGAAGTGACATTTCATCACTTTCACCGTATTCTATTGGAAGCAAATCACTAGGTCCAGCCTCAAAGGTTCGGGATCACACAGGGTATAAATACCAGGAGGAGATCATTGGGGGCTATCATGCACTGATTCTATAATCCATTTTTTGCTGTGTTTTATTTTTATTCATTCATTCATCCTTTTTAAATCATCACCGGAGGATATATTTATTGACTTTAGAGAGAGGGGGGTGGGGGAGAGAGACAGAGGCAGAGAGAAAAACATCGAGCAATGTGAGGAAGATGGATCAGTTCCCTCCCACAGGCGCCCCAACCGAGGACCACACCTGCAGCCTGGGTGTGTGCACCGACTGGGGATCAGATCCACAAACTTTTGGTGTAGGGGACGACGCTCCCACCCACTGAGCCTCCGGGCCGGGGCTACACTGGCTTTGTTAGGGCAATACACCTCTTCCATTGGCTGAAGATGCGTTTCGCACACAGATCTATAACGCCTACGACACGAACAACACCGGCCAGTCCCAAGTGCTCTGCAACCTGCCAGCCGCATGGGGTTGCCTGGAGGAGGTGCTTTAACATCTTCTTCAAATGTTTCGTTGTAGAAGTCTCCGACCTTTTATAGATTCGGGGCACACAATAAAAAGCAACATGGCCCTTCTTGTGTCACTGGTGCCCCAGCCCTTTTCCCGCAAGCCACCAGTTATCACCGAAGAGCCAGTCTCAGCCACCACACTACCTCACCTTTATTAATTTGACGCGAATGCCCACACACTGCACTTACCACTGCACCATTAGCAATAACTCCTCGGCTTCGTGCACTATTCAGTCGGTGTTCAAATGTCTCCAATTATTTCAGAAAAGTCTCTGCCAGCTGGTTTGTTGGAAAGGACCTTTAACTTCAAATGACGTTAAACCCCCGAGTTTGAAACATTACTTCCTAGTCGGCATTTTAATTACTGACTTGGAACCACTCCGTGGGTAGAAATGACTGCAGGACGTTTCACGCTCCAGGAATGACCGGCAAAGGGGCGGAGGTCGCTCAGGATCTCACCCAGGGACGGAGGGAGCTTCGGCCCCACTCGGCCCTGTCCACGGGCAGGGGAGAAGTGAAGGAGACCGCTTTCTTGCTGTGCCTCAGGACAGTGACACCCAGGCTGTCTCTAGTCCTCACTACTGTCCTCCGAGGTGGGTGCTCTAATCCTCACTTTCACCGGGGAGAAAATGAGGATGCAGGAGAATTAACCCATCTAAAGTCACAGAGCTATTACTTAATACAGCCGGCATTCCAACTCAAGTCTGACTGACCTTTCCAAGGGACTCCAAGGGACTCCCTTTCCAAGGGACTCTGGGAGCAAACGAAACACTGAAACTGTCATAGCTCCTAGGACATGACAATACTGTGAATGCCTTTTAACTTAACCATCTCTCCTCTTTGTGAAAGCTTTTTCAACCTGACGCCGGCAAAAACTGAACCACATCTGCCACTCACCTTTATTTCCTAGTACTTGGTATAGAGCAGGGTACACAGTAGGTGCCTAATAAGTATAGCCTACGTAAAGCCCGGCCTAGCCCTGAAGTCACCATCACCCAGAACCCTTTACCAGGAAACCCAGTTCTAAACGCCAGACCACCCGTGTGAAGAGTAATTGTACCCCACGTCCCAGCCGCCTCAGCTCTATCTCAGCCCTTGTGCCCTTGACAATGGGGGTGGCCGTGGAGGGGACAGCCGAGGAGGTGAGTGAGACAGATTCATGCCCACGCTTTCAAACTCAGACGACATTCGATTTTACTCACTTTCTGGAAACTAGGGCTTAAGAAGTGTCTGGTGGAGGAGCTCCCAGAATTATTGCTTTAAAAAAATTTTTTTTTAGTCCTCACCCAAGGATATGTCCACCAGTATTTTTTTTTAGAGAAGGAGGGAAGGAGAAACATACTCCCATATGTGCCCTGACTGGGGACCGAACCCATAACCCATTGGTGTACAGGATGACGCTCCGACCAACTGGGCCCAGGGTCAGAATCATTTCTTTTGATGGGGCAGCTATGACCAAGTGAGCTGCATTCTTTCATTCCACGAAACCTTCTCAAAAGCTGTCTGAAACTCTCTGTGCACCCCACCCCCTTCTCTTTGCTTGAGAAACTCCTCAACCTTCAGAGCTCAGCGTAAAGCTCATCTGCTCAGTGGAGCCTTCTCTGTCTTCGCAGGTGAACCCGAATCCCTCCACGCACCTGGCATGGGCTCTGCCTGCCCCTCAGAACTACACACCCCATAAGGCAAAGGCGGCACCCGTCTTGCACCTGGACCAGAGTGAGCACTCAATAAATACTCGTTGATGGATTTTATTAAAAAAAATAATAAAGTCAATTTTAAAACTGCACTTTCTGAAGTCTCTTTAGAAATAGCACCAAGCCCAGAGGCATTCCACTCATAAAATAGAGCAAAACTTGAAATTCATTTTTTTCACCCCACTATGGCTCCCATAGACCTCTCCACCAAATTCATTTCATCTATTTTGTAAACTCCCTGCATCTCCAGACCTAACAGTGCTGGCTGCTTCTGTGTCCTCTGTCTTTCTCTTCCTATACCTCTCATTCTCTGATAATTAACTTATAATTTCTCTTATAATCCCTTCTGTCTACTCAGACTTTCGTTATCCCGATTCTGGAAAGCAAACAACTAGACATCCAATAACCCAGCCTCCTTAGAACATGGGACGGGACTGTGCACTTAGAAGGTTGGATATTTGCCTGTTTGGTTCCCCCTGCTGTGTTCTCCTGCTTCGGACGGTGCCCGGCATGTAGTTGGTGCTCAGTCAGGATTTGTTGGTTGAATAATATAGGTTCTTTCAAATCGGTCACGTGTTTTTGTCGCTGTGGTTAAATGCATGGACGAATAAGTAACGAGAGGTGTTTCGGGAGAAAACAGAAGAGAAAGACAGAAAATGTTCTCTGGGTTTGGAAGTCTGCGATGGGAAGTTGGCTGGAAGAAGCAAGTAGCCAAACCACGCGGGGCACAGCCCCCGTCATTCTCAGACTAGAAGGGCGGTCTGCTGCTGACTCAGCAGGACACAGCACTGGGGACACGGGTGGGCAAGGTGCAGCCTGGCAGCGCCGCAGCAATTTGGCTGACAATTTCCCTCTATGTTTCAGCGTAATTGAATTAGCATCCATGGAGACCGTCTCCCAGACATCCGCGAATGTAATACCGGGAAGCAGGCGCCACCATTCATCTGGCATTATGAGACATTGAATTGCCATCCAATCCCGCGCCTCTCCTCGTGGCTTTGTGTGTGCTCGTTAGAGGAAATTAGGTGGCTGCGACGAACCTGGGAACAATTAAAATCTTCCCACTTAGCCGGTTCCCAGCAGCGGCGCCCGCGTTCTCCCGATAAGCACTCTGGTTCCGCTTAGCCGGCGTGCGTGACGGCTGGGAGGTGCTTTCTGAATCTGAGCAATGGATAGCGAGGCATTTTGCTCCGGCCCAGGATACGTATGGATTGCTAGGGCACAGAGAAAGAAGGCAGCCATGACAGGAACCAACCAGAACACCACCCCCATCAGACCTCGAGTCCTCAGGTTCCGTCCAGCGGGGAAGGGTATTTCTCGAGACGAGTCTAAGCAGTGGGGCTGGCTGGTGGGCCAAAGTCAAGGCCAGGAAGACAGCACCCAGCGTTGAGCCCAGAGGGTGAGTTAAGACTAAAGTGGAGGGGCGCTGGGAGCAGGATGAAGTGGGGAGTAGACAATGGCATTGGGCAAGTGCTTCAGAACTAAGGTCCTGAACAGCAGGACAGCGCCAGATGGACCACAGTGTGAGGCTAGGGTGGCCGCGTAAAGGGTTGTTTTACTGGCCGGAGGGAGTGGCTTACAGGCCCTGGGGTGCAGGGAAGTATGGGAGAAAGAGCAGATTTTTGGAGAAATATGGATCTGAGACTGTGTCCTACCATGTCCCATCATGTTCGATGGTTAAATCACGTTGTCACCCCTTGGGCCTTCTGCTTCCTCGGTGGAGGCAAGCAGACACCCTTACTGCAGAGCGTGGAGGGATCAGAGAGAGCTGTGAGAAGGACGAGAGGCTTTCCCTGCACAACAGGACACTGCCTTGGTTTGGGTTCCACCAGAAAGGGACCTTGAAGTAAGGATCTGAGGGCGAGCAGTTTACTTGGGAGATGACTGAGGGGAGGGGGAGGGGAGAACGAGGCAGAGAAAAGAAAGAAGCAACAGGGATTTGTCATCACTCCAGAGACCACCGTGGGCCCCGGAAATCCCCCCCCCCGGGGAACTCTGGGAAACCACGCAGAACTCACGCCTCAGAGTTATCCCAGCTCGGGAGGGAGGGGTCTGGGAATGGATGGAGAGTGGACCAGCTCCCATCGGTCATGGCCTGGCAGCTGCCCCAAGGGGCTGTTCATTCCCTGGCACTTCTGGTCTGCCTCAGAAATGCGCAGACTGGTGGGACTTCTTCATCCTCTGAGAAAGCCCCCAGGCACACAGATGCCAAAACCAGCAGATAAATGTTGGCATTTCAGCTCTGACCTGGTGAGTTCTGATGGGGCACTGACAACTGCTACCGCTGGTGACACACTGTCCCCATGTGAACTGGGTCCCCTACGCAAGCCGAGAACAAAACATCTTTTCATGTTCCAAAGGGAGACACAAGACCCCCGACAGGACTGGCAAAGGACACAGTCAAAATCTGTTTCGTGACCCTTAGCCTCTCACTTAGTTCAAGGGCACGAGAGGTTTCAAGTTGACGTGTGAGGAACAGTACGGGTCTCAAAGGAGGACTTCTTTAGAGAGAGCTGATGGAGTGCTGTGACAGTTTTTTCTCGCCAGCCCCATGGGGGAAAGAAGTGGGCTCCCTTCGCCTACAGCCCAGTGTGGGGGGCGGAGGGGGGGCACTGAAGAGAACACTGCAGAGCAGGAGCTGTGTTCCCTGAAGACTGGAGGGCCCTGGGGACTGGGGTTGGATTTGTGCCTGACAAGTCTAAGAGGCTCAAGGGCTGTACTCTGTCTGGCAAGAAACTACACTCCCACCAAAGGCCGGGGTTCTCCTAGGGAGACGAAAGGGAGAAGGAGAGTGGGGGAGGGGGAGAAAGAGGGAGGGAAGGCAGCAAGCTGACCTACAGATGCTTCACCTACAAAGGCCTCCAGGAGGGATGCTGAGACCCCAGGCTGGGGCGGTAGACCACGGAGAACCAAGGTCAGAGGGAACATCCTTACCAGACAACCAGAGGACGCACCTCGAGCAGCAGAGAGCTACAGGTGAGAGACATGCACCCCGAGCCCCTGCAGACAGGTGTGCACCCTGTGCACCGAGCTGAGGCTCTGGCTCAAGAGGATGGGAGTGGCAGAAACCCAGCCCTGGTCAGCCCTCAGGTGCACGCAGCAGCCGCATTCCCGGGAGGGGCTGGAAATGTCATCACGCCTGGGTGTGTTGTCCTGGGGGCACCGACTCCACCTGGGGCCTGTTTCTCTTTCTCAACCATCATCATTATTTTCCACTGACATCTTCTCATTCCCTCACAGTTATGTTCAGACAGCTGTGGTTCTCGCACAGAATTTAGTGCAAAAATGGTCAGATCATTTATCGACTGAAGACACTTCCCATTTGGGGCACAAATCCTTAGCTGCACAGTCTGTAGACAGTGCCAGGGCTGAAAATGACTTCTTCAGGACCGGAGAAGAAGATCTTCCTGTCCCTTCTGCAGTCTGCTCAGGCCCTCATCCTGCTCCCCGTCGGTTCTGTGGGAAAGTCACGTGCACGACACCGGCTTTCCAGTCAAGATGTCCTCTAGCATTCCAGTGCCCGGAGGGGCATGCACTGCATCTTCACACACTTCCAAAATGCCAAAGAGAAGAGATGCAATTTTGTTTCAAGCCAGTTTCGTCCAAGTCAGTTTTCTATAGGATGATCGATCTGAGCCTTGGTTGTTCCATCTGTGAAGTGGAGCCAACGATGCCATCCTCTCGCAGGGTGGCTCTGAGTGACCAGAGGACTCCTGTTATTCCCACGGTCACTTCCACCAACCTCCCCATGCCAGTGGAGGAAATCAGTGGGTCTAGTCCATGATAGCTGGTGGCCAACATTACATTCGGGCTGAATTGATCAAATCTGCGGCATTAAGCAAAACTGACTGACTACAACACTTCGGGCGAATTCTGATCAAGTACCCCATCTGGTGGTACGACTGCCAGGTCCTGCTTTGTTTTGGTCGTTTAACCGCTTCTGAGCTCTGAGAGCTGCAGAAAGAACCTGACAGGGAGGCCAAGTAGGGGCCAGATCACAGGGTCTGTGGGTGAGAAAGGGTCAAGACAAAGCTAAAAGGAAGCAGGACGGGACCGTGAAGGTGAGGAGGCCAGCTGCCCAGTGGAGGTGTCCAAATAGTCTCCCCTAAGCATCAGGGAATGAGGAGAGAAATCAGACCAGAAAAAACAGACTCAACCCAGTGACCACATGAGGAAAAGTGTGCATTTCTGGTGTGGAAAGTCCCCAAAGCAGGAACAAGGGGAGGTGAGAAGACTCCACCTCCTGGAGCCTCAGTGCCCCCATCTGCAGGAGGGGAACCGTGTCACAGAGTGATGGTGAGGACCCTGCTTGGGGCCCCATGCACAGGGAATGCGCCCGCTGTCCACACACCTCCCCTCTCAGGGGTCTCCCACCCCATCCTCACTGCTCTGTAAGGAAACAGAGACCCAGAAGGCCCTGGGATGGTGAAGGAAAGGCTGTAACTCCCTGCCGACATTAGTCGGTGGGACCCAGAGGCCAGGGCTAGGTCTCATTCATTTCTTTCCCCCACAGGGCTGGTCCCAGGACGGCAGTCGATAAATGCTCCTTCTTGAAACTCACATACATACACACACACACATGCACACACGTGCACACACTTGCACACACATGCAGAAAAGGAAGGAAGCACACCAGCACATTCCCATTATCTCTGAGTTGTGGCTCTTTCTTCCTTTCTGGTTTTTTTTTTTTTTTTTTGCTCATTTGCATCTTGACATTCCTAGAAAACACATGTATTATTTGTGGCATTTTTTACAACCATGAAAGACACCCTCCCTGGTACTGGAGGGTTGCCTCTGGGAAATGGGATGCAAAGAACCAGTGGATTAGGGTAGGTTTTCTGTGTCTTGTTTTGTGTTGTTTTTTACTTTATGTGCATCTGTATGTTTTGCATCGCTTTTGTAATTTTTGTTAAAGAGGAAAACGTACGCCACGTGCACATGACGGCAGAAGGAGCATCCATGTCGGCGTGTGAAAGACTTGCCTTCAAATCCTGGCTCATCCACGCAGTGACCTCTCTACATCTTAGTTTCTTCATCTGCGAAATGGGGGTAAAATGCTGCTGGGTAGAGCTTGCTGTAAGAATTAAAGGTGACGTGGGTAAAAAATACTCAGCATGTAGGAAGTGGTCGATAGCCTACAGCAGATGTTAAGGGCTTATTTGGGAGTATTTTGTCTGTGTGTTTATTCTGCACGAGCAGGTGCTTCCCTAGGGGCTGATTTGGTGAAAAATAAACCTTTACCAAACGCCCAATCAAAATTCTACGTCGCACTATGGTGAAACGCATTAGAAAACTTAAGGTGCGTTTGAAAGAAAGTATCTCTGTATATTCTCCAGTATCAAACCTCACCCCCTGGGCTCCCTCTGCTCCGGGAGTCAGTGACAGATCTTGGACTTCTCCAAGATGGGCAGAAAAATCTGACATGTTTTATTTCGTTTTGTTCACATTTATTCATTTCTTTTTCTATTCCACCACAAAGTCTTTCTCTGGCTGGAAGATGCACCGAGACCCTCTCCCCTGGTCCCCAAAAGAGGGCCAAGAAGTGAGCTTTATCCTGGATACAGGGGCAGGGCTGAGCTCATCTTTCCTATCGTCTTTGGGAATTTGCTTGTCTGTGCACCTGGATGCCCTACGCATGCCCACTAAAGCCTCCTGCCAAACTTCATTAGCCATTTAGGCATCTGCGATACTATTCCTGGTCTCTCATTTCTCTGGGATTGATTTAAAGTAACATCTCCTCACCTCTGTCAGCAGGCTTCCAGGAGTTACATACAGGCTTACAAATAGACTTACAACAGGTTTTGTCACAAATTGCCTAAAATCAGAATGTTTGGTTTCATCTCCTATTTCATTTCCAAATGATTAAGCCGTAGCTGCCTGACACACCTGTTAGCAAGGATGCTAAGACGATTCCCAGACTAAAAAAACAAAACAAAGATAAACAAACAACAACCAAAAACTACCACGGCCCGATCAATGAATGTTTCCCGCTAATGAAGGACCGATGGCTGCCAGGGGCTGGTGACATATCTGACATCCTGAATCTACTAAAGCACTTTCTGTTTTCACCACGAACAAGAGAACTGGTGGCAGCTCCACGTGACACGATGTGGCAGTGACGACAGCTATGATTGGTGGAGTGCCCTATGGGCTGGGGGTCTTCCATACACAGTACATCTTACAGCAACTCCCCCATTCTCAGGACGGCGGTGGTCACGAGTGCCAGACAACCAGCTCACGCTAGCTTAAGCAACAAGGGAATCAGTTGGGTTCATGCAACTAAAAGAACCGAGTTAGTGCTTCACAAGAAATGTTTCAGAAACCAACCTCTATGACTGGCTCCAGAAGGTTCCTCTCTCCCGCTCTCATTCTTACTTCCCTTTGTCTTTGCCTATTGATCACACAGCCCGCTGCAAACAGGCCGATTCCATACGAAGAGGAATGTGGCTACCATTCTACCAATGGATGCACATCAGTTCCAGGGGGGGAAAACCTGATTGGACCATTTGGGTCACATGCTCATTCCTTGGACCAATTGCTATTTGTTGCCAGATGATTTGGCCAGAACTGGGTTATGGTCTCATCCTTTCAGCTAACGGGTCTGTGTCTGTTCATAGGAGAAAGGCTTAAAAGTTTCTCATAGGCAGATAGAAAACAAGGTCACGATGAAGAGCTGTGCAGGTTGCCTGCTGCCCAAGGGTGCCAGCAGAGGGACTAAATAGGGGATAAAATCCTGCCAGTGATCTGCTTAGCAAGCCAGGGCACCCTGGGCTCTGGATGAAGGGATGGCTTTGTCTAGCTCATACCCAGGTGTCACATGGGCCAGCAGCAGCCCTGAGCCAAAGCAACAGCAACGTCCAGCCACTATAATAGCTAGGAAGCAAATAATGATGATCCCATTTTCCAGATGAGAAAACAGAGGTCCACAGAGGCAAAGTGACTCATCCGAGGCAATACAGCTGAAAACAGTAGAGTCAGGACTGGGACTCACATCTGTCTGACTCCAAAAGCCCATGCTTCTCCTGTAATAACTCACTCAGCTATGTCTGGGGAGAGCGGGCCTCACCAGGCTCTTAATAGCACAAGGAAGAAGTGAGAAAAGTGGGTTCTCTGTGCCTCTTCTCTCTGAAAACCCAGCTAACAGCACAGGGAGGCAATCGAACCAAGAAAGCTAAACCAAGCCCATGACAAGACACATCACAAAAACTCTGTTTTCAAGCAGCTTGAAAGTCACGGTATTTCCCTTAAAAAGGTAATTTCTTGCTTGGAACAGTGAGAAATTAGATGCAATCTGTTTTGATTTCTTCCCAATTTAGGACACACTTTAGTGACCAATCTGAAGACATGCCAGCATCCTTCTGTCTGGGAGATATGTTAGCTTGGTTTATGTCTCTGCTCATAAAGGACACCTAAGTCAGCCGGCAGGGAGAGTGGCCCAGAATTTATACAGCGGGTGTGGAGATAGGCTGAGTTGTCTCTTCCTGGATATTAATAATAATAATGATTATTGTTGTTCACCGAGCATTTACCGTGTGTCATGCCTGGCGCTGAAGACATCGATCACCACACAGTCCTATTAGAAAGTTGGGCAGGGGCCCTGGCTGGTGTGGCTTAGTGGACTGAGTGCCAGACTGTGAACCAAAGGGTCACCAGTTCGATTCCCAGTCAGGGCACATGCCTGAGTTGCGGGCCAGGTCCCCAGTATGCAAGGGGTGTGCAAGAGGCAACCACACACTGATGTTTCTCTCCCTTTCTTTCTCCTTCCCTTCCCCTCTCTCTAAAAATAAATAAAGAAAATCGTTATTAGAAAAGAAAAGAAAAAAGAAAGTTGGGCTGGGGATAGGTTACTGGGAAGGGTTTGGAGTAGGGGGTGGATCCTGGCTATTTAGCGTCTGAACACTCTTCCTGTTGGAAAGTCCTTCACTGGGAAACTCTTGGTGGGAACTGGACCCATTCCCACCACAGAATCAGAAGAGACCAGACCCCATTAGCCTTCCAGAACATTCCATTTTGCTTAAATATCTATCTCTGCTGTTTGCATCCAAGCACCTGCTACATAAAAGTGTTGTTAACACCATTTTATGGATGAGACTCTGACACTCAGAGCAGAAGACTTAGTCAAAGAATAAAAATAAAAAGCGATGGAAGGGCAAAGCGGAGCCACAGGAAGGGGCCAGAGGCATCGGGCAGTCAATAGGCATGGCTGCGTGGTCAGGGTGACTTGGCCCCCAATGTCAGTGTCTTTGACACCAGTGGGGGGCCCCTAGCAAGTTACTTAACCTCTCTGTGTGACTCCATTTCTTCACCCAAAACGTGCAGTTGGTTATGCCAATAACATGGGATTCTCGAGAGTGTTAAATCGTGTACGGCTTGCTCTCAACACTGCGTTTAGAACACAGAAAGCACTGAACACACGTTAGCAGTTGTATCTGTCAGTGCTGTGCCACTGTGCTCACGTTCATCAGCCCCTGCTGTCACTCCATGTCCTGAGTGAGGGTTCTCTGGCTGCCGAGGAAGATTGTTTGCCTTATTTTTGTCAGCCCTCCCACCTCCCAGAGACACGGCCGAAGGAAAAGGGAGGGTGAGTAATAATTCTGCTAGGCGTAATACTCTACCTCGACGTGAGGGTGACTTCTGAAACCAGACCTCCACTCTGGTCCTCTAGAGCATCTCGGGAGGACCCTGGCACAGGCCAGCAGGGGTTCAGCCTGAGCGCATCAATCACACTAATGACGATGGATTTCCACCCCCTTGCCACTGATCAGCAGCTGCCTGGGCTTTCACCACCATTTCCTAGGGCAGAGCGGACCACCCCCAACTCCTGCCCGGTGGGATTTTTTTTTCTTATTCCGTGTCGCCCAGAACAGAGCCAATTAAATAACTCATTTCTCCACCCTCCACCCCTTTAATTACAATGGGGGCTGAGAGTTGAATAACACAGAACAAAAGACAAATGTATTTACCCCAGGAAGAAGATTATCGGAAACAAGCATTCAGAAACCCTTCTCCTGGGGGAACTTTAATTTGCCGACCCCTGCCTTACAGTAATCCCAGGTCGTTTCCCATAATTATAAAACCCCAAGAGTTTCGTCTGCTGGAGTCATTTGTTGGCACACACTCAGCACCCGGCTCCTTGCTCTCATTGGCCAAGTATGAGCCTCTCCACTGGGGCTTTAAACCAGGCTCTTGGAGACAATGCAGGCAGCCCGAAAGACATGCTATTTCCCTGCTGAAATTTTCTACTGCAGGCCACCTGCAGTGACCGAGGGAAAGTTATACTGGTCAGCATGCTTCTGGTTATACATCATTTAACCGCACAGCAAAACGGCATTAAGACAAAACGGGACTCTATTGGTTCCTGTAACCGAAAAGTCGACCATCACAGCTAGCCACCTTCAGACACGGCTCCACCCAGGGGCATTTAGCCTGTCTCTGGGCTCAGTCTCTCTCCCCGAGTCTCACTGGTTCTCCTCCAACCGTGCTGGCTTCCCTCTCCCGGGAAAGATGTCCCCAAGTACTCGCGAGCTTCCCATTTAGAGTCCCATCTCATTGCATTAGTCTGGTCCTGTGCCCACTCTGGAACCAATCACTTGTGACTGGAGGATGAACGGCACCGATTGGCTAGACCTTACTCATCTAGAAACTGTCAGGTGCCCCCCAGATTCTGTTCTGAGTGCCTTCTCGAGCCAGGCTGTCCTACGGAAATAGAACCCTAGCCACTTATGCAATTTTTAATTTTCTGGGAGCCACTTTAAAAAGAAACACTCTTGTAGGGGAAGTTAATTTTACTCATATATTTCATTTCACTTAATGTACCAGAAATACTCTTTCAACATGCAATCATACGAAAAGCAGCGGAGATATTTTGGCATCCTTTCTCTGAGGGCCACCTTTGAAAGCTAGCACGTGTTTTACAGTCGAAGGCCGTCTCAATTTGGACCAGCCACGTTCCGAGTGCTCAACAGCCACACGTGGCTACAGCCACCTCCTCGGGCAGTCTAGTTCTAGATGGTCTTCCAGATTTAACCATCCGCAGGAGGAGGAAGGTGGACCTCGGGGAAATTCCTTTCAAGAAAATGTGGAAGAAGCACAGTCCTGGAGGTGTGCATAGGGCAGAAGCAGGAGGAGAGAGACGACCCTGCTCTCATCACTCTCAGCCTCAGTCTAGAAAAAATGTCCAAAAACAATGGCAAAAGCTTCCAGAACCAGAGCACCTGCAAATTTAACCAGTCCCCCACAATGTCCTTTACCTACATCATTGCCATCCTCTCCTAGGTCAGTGATGTGTTATCATTATCTGTTTTGCAGACATGGACACAGAGGCTTCGCAAGAAATTCTTATAATAAATGAACAGATGCTATAGGTTCTGTTTCTTTGAATTATACAGAGGGCCACGGGGCCACATCACCTCCCTGGGGCCAGCCTACCCTGAAGGGAGTGGGAATCCCCCCTGACCGACACCCTGAAATGACGTCAGACAACAGGGTGCAGAGAGGTGGGGCTCAGGCTGGATGGGAGGTGGGCCCCACTCCCCCTCCTCCGGGTGCTGCAGGTGCCAACAGGGTGGAGGCATCTCTGCAAATGTTGGGCCCCTGGGCTCCCCTCGCAGTTAGAAGCCACCCTTGATATCTGTTTCCCTTCTACCACCTGGAGCCTCCAGTCGGGTCAGCAGAAAAGTTGCAGCCTGTTCTCTGCCACCGCCATGGGTGGTGAGGTCTATCCTGCGCTTCAGGGGGAGGGGCACAGGGCAGAACAACAGCTGGAGCAAAAGTGAGAGAAGTGATAAGCAGAGAGCCTCGGGGAGTGGGGGGCGGGAGGCGGTGGTCCAGAGACCCCCGGCCCACTGACCCCCAGCCCGCTGAACTGACAAGCAAAACGAATCTGTGAAACACGCATGTGCTTCCCAGTGAGGGAAACCTGGTTTACAGAGGAAAATAAAAAGAAAAGATGGAGGAAAAAACAGAAGGGGGAAAGGAGAGGGGGGAAGCTTCTAGAAAGTGAGTGGGATGGGAGCTTGAACTTCACGATTAAGGCTTTAAAAGGAAAGCAGCACCCCAGATTGGTACAATCTGAGGCCTCATGGTGAGTGAGCGAGTGAATGAATGAATGAATGAATGCTCTGTGTGCCCAGGTGCTGGGCTAAGCCCTGTCCACGGCTCATTTAACTCAACCCTCACAATAGCATGGAGGCCCGAACGATGATCTCACTCGATATGGACGAGGGCAGCAAGGCTCGGGGAGGTTAAATCAATGAATCGAGGTCACAGAGCTAGGAGAGAGTCTGGTCGAGAATTGAACCCGATTCTGTCTGACTCCAAGTCAGAGGCTCCTAACGGCCCTGTTCAAGCTTCTTACGGGCTGTTCTGCAGAACGCCATTCCCAGAAGGTCTCACAGAGCGGGGAGGGGTGGTGGAAGGAGGGCAGGGAGTGTGAGCAGACACAGTTGGAAGGCGCAGCACACACAGTTGGAGGGCGGTCACGACACACAGCGGTAGGTGGCGAGAGGCGGTTTATCTTTGGCTGTGGAACAAGCCAGCCCGCGGTGGTTAACTGCATGTGACAACTTGGCTAGGCCCTGGTACCCAGGTATTTGGTGAAGCACCAGTCTACACATTACTGTAAAAGTATATTTTTAGATGAGATTAACGCTTAAGTCGGTAGACGGGGCCTCATCCAATCCGGGGGAGGCCTTAAGAGAAAAAAGGTGCACGGACCCTGAGAAAGAGGGGAGTCTGGCCTGCAGAAGGCTCCAGACTGGAGCTCCAACACCACCTCTTCCCCGGGTCTCCAGCCCCCAAGCTGCCAGCCCACCCTGCAGATTTTGAACTTGCCAACCCTCCACAATCACAGGATCCAGTTCCTGTATGTCTTATTGGTTCTGCTCCTCTGGAGGACCCAGACTAATACACAGACTACACTTAGTGACGTAAAGCCACCACGATTTTTACCACCTCCTGAAGCCTGGGGCTTAGATTCAGACAGGGCACAGTAGAGACTACCTGTCCTTGCTCTACGATGGCTGGGATTTCAACTCTCGGACCACTCACAGCTGGGCCTGAGCAGTGGGGGCTGCCGTGTGCATTTCCCACGCTCGTCACTCACCCCTCCGGCACTTCAGCAGGATAACCAGAGGGCTGGGCTCAGCTGGGACTGCACACACGGGCCTATCAGATGGGGCCGCCTCATGGTGTTTGCATTTCTGACGTGACGGCCCAGGGTCCAGCAAACACAGTGGCAGTGGCATGGCCTCTTAGGATCCAGCCTTAGAAGTCACCCAGTGTCCTTTCCACTACACTCTCAGCCTCAGATTCCTGGGAGGAGCCAGGGGCCTCACCTCCAGGGGGAGGAGTGTGAGCGATTTTCCAGCGAGGTCATCACACCACCATAATGGCCCCTAAAGTAAAAACAGTTGTTTAGCCCTGGCTGGCATAGCTCAGTGGATTGAGCTCAGGCTGTGAACCAAAGGGTCACAGGTTTGAATCCCAGTCAGGTCACATGCCTGTATGGTAAGAGGCAACCACACATTGATGTTTCTCTCTCTCTTTCTCCCTCCCTTCCCCTCTCTAAAAATAAATAAATACAATCTTAAAAAAAAAAGACAGCTGTTTAATTTTGCTTACCCCACCTTTTCTCAAGGCTCCACTATTGTTCAGAGTTAAGAATTGTGTCTCCCCAAATTCATTAGTTGAAGTCTTAACCTCCAGTATCTCAGAATGCGACCTTATTTGGAAATAGGTGCAAATAGGGAAGGTGCAAGTAGGGAAGATGAGGTCATACCAAAGTAGGGTGGGCCCCTAGCCCAATGATTGAGTCCCTTTTAGAAACGAGAAATTTGGACACCGACAGGCGCACACACAGGGAGAATGCCATGGGAAGATAAGGCAGCCATCAGTCGGGCTTGTGCATTTACAAGCCAAGGAACATCAAAGGTTGGCTGCAAACCATCAGATGCTAGGAGAGAGGCATGAACGGATTCTCACAGCCCTCAAAAGGAACAAATGTTGCCAACACCTTGATCTTGGACTTCTAGCCTCCAGAACTGTGAAACAATAAACTTCTGTTGTTTAAGCTGCCCAATCCCTGCTACTTTGTTACTGTGGCCCTAGGAAACTAATCCAAGTGTTAATTCCATTCAATCACTCACTCACTCAGCCAAATTCAAGGCCCTTCACCTCACGGCCCCTGCGGATTGCCACTCCCTTCTCTTCCCCTCACTTTGTTTTCTAAAGTTTAAATTTTTTGTGAAGATGAAATAAATAATATACTCTAAATACGTCATAAGTAGGAAATGCTGTTTGTCCTCCGTTGGTCATCACCGCATGTCCCGCCAACCTTGTTCCATGGGTTCGCCTCTCTCTCATCAGGCCTGCGGGAGAGGTCTCTCCACCAAACACCTGAGCTCCAGTCCCCTGAAGAGGCCAGAGCCCAGCTCCTCCCTCACCAGGCCAGCTCCTCCTCCT
>PVIA01016033.1:0-20520 GCA_004024845.1 Tonatia bakeri | reverse complement strand
AGAGAATCAACTGTATGGGAAAACATATTTGCCAATGATACCTCAGATAAAGGCTTAATCTCCAAAATATATAAAGAACTTACACGATTATACTCTAAGAAGACAAGCAACCCAATTAAAAAATGGGCAAAGGACTTGAACACACACTTCTCCAAGGAGGACATACAGAAGATCCAAAATCACATGAAACGATGTTCAACATCACTAGCTATCAGAGAGATGCAGATTAAAACCACAATGAGGTACCACTTCACACCAGTCAGAATGGCCAACATAAGCAAAACAACAAACAACAAGTGCTGGAGAGGTTGTGGAGAAAAGGGGACACTAGTGCACTGTTGGTGGGACTGCAGACTGGTACAACCACTGTGGAAAACAGTATGGAACTTCCTCAGAAAATTAAAAATGGATCTACCTTTCGACCCAGCAACTCCACTGCTGGGTGTATATCCTAAGAATCCTAAAAGACCAATCCAAAAGAACCTTTGCACCCCAATGTTCATAGCAGCACAATTTACAATAGCTAAGTGCTGGAAGCAACCTAGATGCCCATCAGTAAATGAATGGATCAAAAAACTATGGTACATTTACACAATGGAATTCTATGCAGCAGAAAGAAAGAAGGAGTTCCTACCCTTTGTGACAGCATGGATGGAACTGGAAAGCATTATGCTAAGCGAAATAAGCCAGTCAGTGAAAGATAAATACCACATGATTTCACCTTTAACAGGAACCTAAACAACAAAACAAAGAAAGAAGCAGGGTATAGTCAAAGACACTGCATTATAGGACAGGTGGAGAGTGACCAGAGGTGAGAGAAGAGGGATTTCGGGGGAGAAGGGGAGGAGTTTATAGGATCAAAGTTAAAGGACACATGGATAAAAGCCAGGGGGAGGGTGGTAATGGGTGGGAGGTAGGGAGGGGGGGTGGGAGGGCTTGACTAAGAGTATGGGGGAGAAAACTGTACTTGAACATTCATTTAAATAATAATAAAAAAAGAATGCTAAGCAAAACAGGCATCAGACCCCCTACTCTGTAATATTCCTGAGGGCACTAATGAAGCTAGAAAAAAGGAAAGCAGCATTCCACACTCAACTCTGTGAAGAACTAGACATAGAGGCTGCCTCATCTCATTCAGTGAAGTGCCCCACTCAAATCTGACTTTCCTGTCACATTCACAGTGCAAGTATCCAAGCCTGGAGGTACAGAACTCCTGGGAAGTAAACCTGCTTTTTATTTTAACGCACACACAAAATAAGGTACACTGCCCCTCTAAAATTGGCATAAATAAAATATCCAGTAACAGTCTCCATTAAAAATAATAGTAATAATTATTTTATAGCTAACACTTAAATAGGCTCAAAATATGTTCTAAGCACTTCACACTTATTAACTCACAAGTCCACAAAAACAACCCTACAAGGTTTGTAGTACCATTACCTCCATCTGTTACAGTACTGTTTTTACCCTTATTCTACAGATGAGGAAACAGAGGCAACAGCAATATTCCCATGAAGCTGCCTAGTACATTACCGTAGCATACAAAAGTGCCTTGGAGCAAATATTCTTTATTTGTCCTCAAGCAGCTGAAGGCAACTGATATGGCTCCAAGCAAAATGCAACTTTAGCAACCTTTGATTCTGACAGGCCTCCCCATCACCGAGAGGGCTGCCTACATCACCACCCCAGTAAGCCCAGGATGAAAGTTTATTTCTGCTGATTAACAAAAAAGTATCAAAACATAATAGATTCTGATTCACTATATTTGATGTTAGCAGTTTTCCTAAACATGTTACCCAAATATTTTGTTTTAAAATTTTACCTCACTATTAAAAGAATTTTAAGCATTAGAAAACTATAATAAGGCAGTGAAACAATGGTTAAAAACACAGATTTTGAAGTCAGAGGTTTGGGCTTTACTGGCTGTGGGACTTCAACTAAGTCATTCCACTTTTCTGCACTTCATCTATGATGTGGGTACACATGTCTTCAAGAAGTGGGGCAAACATTAAAGCATAAATTTCCTAACACAATGTCTGACAAAACAACTTTGTAGGAAATCGGTGTGGGTGGGGGGTTGGGAGTGGGCTAGGAATAGTCCAGGTTCCTAGGAAGCAGGAGAATATTCACAGAAACCATATAATGACTTACCTTAGGACCAGGTGTAGAGTCAACCCTAATCTGCCTGGTTTAAGGTGAGGAGGGGGTACTATATGAGTGCCAATGGAAGCAGAAGAGGTGGGAGAAAATAACCTTAAGGTGAGATCCTTCTTCTCCCACCCTTCCTTCTCAGATGCCCACCCCAGGGAGTTAAAGTGAGAGTCGACCTAGAAACAAATGCTGAAGCCCCTTCCCCAAGACTAGTAATTCCCAGTAGCAGGGCTGCTTGCAGCTCTGAACATGGGCCACAGTGCAGGGCTCAGAAGCAAGGGCCAGGCAGGTGAGAGGTCAGATGCAGAGGGCACACCTTGAGAAGGTATGGCCATCAGGCAAGCAGAGGAATAGGAAAGCAACCTAAGCAGAGAGGAGAGTCAAAGAAAGCAATTTAATTTTAGAAGATGGACAAGCTCACAAAGTTTGTAGGTAAGTGGGGAAAAGAGCAACAGGAAAGCATACAAAATGGAACCCAGAGAGAACAACAGTCTGAGGTAAAAAGAACGCAGCTGGGAGGTCCAGCCTTGGCAAGAAATAGGCATATTTTCCTTCTCAGGGACCAAAGAAGAGAAGGACCTTTAAACCACAGTGAGATTTTAAAGGGATAAGGTATGATTCACCTAAGGACAGGCTTAATCTCGATAAAGCAGGAAAAAGCTGTTTTGCTAAAAGGGATGGGTCAATAGTAAAACCTGGAGAAATCAGGGAAGTAGAATAGGTTTCGATCTTAAGCTATGAAGCTAAAACATTTGGACAATGATATAGATAAAAGCATAGCTGGCACTGTAAGTTGGGATTTAACAGAATTTTCCAGGAACTGCCCTTTCCAATGTCTGAACATGCGTATGTCCTGACCTCCTCCACTAACGATGATGTTCTGACACCAAAACATACCCCAGGAAAAAGATTCATTGTTAAAACACAGCTATACCATGAGATGCCATTACCAGAACAAAATCATTCTTTTGTTGAATAATTACTTTGTACAAGAGACGATTTTACTTTCTGTGGTCTACAATGAATAAAAATGCTAACTGCCTTCAAGAACACTCCCATCTAGAACAAAAGACGAAAAATAAAAGCAAACCAATATAGTATACATAGGAGGTTAACATAAAGGTGTAAAATATGACACAAATATTATGGAACAATTCCAACTTTTTTTATTAAAAATTTTATTATCCCAAGTAAATAAAATCAATTAAATTCTCACTTAAAAACAGAAATAAAATTTAAGGTGACACACCCATCTACTCATACTTAAAGATGAGAAAGATACAATACAATAGTGGCATAACTTCTTGACAAAGACGAAGCGTGAAACTCAGATTAACTGCAGGTATATTAAGCAATCCCTCTCAGTCTATGGTCTGAATGACAGCAGCTGGGGCACAACAGGACTGTTCAGTGGTGCAGGACTGAATCACTGAAAGTCAAAGAACTGTCAAAACTGGCCACCAGTGTAGGCAAAGATGACAGAGGTTGGGCAAATCCAGGCACATTTCAAAATATGAAAGGAACTCTCTCAATAAAAAATGAATAAATAAATTTATTTATTCTCAAGAAATAAAAAGAACAATAACATCAGGATTTGACCTTCCAGAGCACAGACCACATAAAACACACCTCCACCAGTCTGGAGGGACTCTTATGCTTCGAGGAAAAGTCTACACCAGAGCTAATCCATTTTCTCAGTTGCCCTCCTGTACTAGACCAGGGGCTAGTCCCAGATTTGATCATTAAATTGATGTTATTATCACTTGATTTTAGTAAGGAAAAAAAGGTATTAGCAAACAAAAATGGTTAAGAAAATAAAGTTCAGGACTTAAAGTTAATATGAAAGTTGAATTCTTCCCTTTTGTTCTCACTGCCTTAAGAAAGTGACAACAGTGGTGATAAAGCTATGTGACTGCCCACATATCTATATTTCACTGCTTAAGTACCTCTGCAGAGTGAGTTGAGATATAAACACATGCCAATTAAATAAATACAGAGCAGGATGCCACTTTAAAATAAATAAATCCTCCCGTTAATTCCAAAGAATTTTTCTGGAAGTTTCCAAGATATTTGATAACCAAAAATGATTTATTTCTCCAATGTTTTTAAACCATTAAAACCAGCTGGACATTCCAAGAAGCCCACTACATTAGGTATTTCCTCTCCAAGTCATTTGTAACAATAGTACATAAGACAGACCTATGAAATTCCCCTTTCAAAGGGATTAATTAAAAAGATGCATATAAACAAGGAAGATAACTAACACTTCTCAATTCTTAATTCCCATCCACCCCTCTCTTCAAAAAGTATCTTTCCATTCAATAAGTAGCATTTCTACTCATCCAAATGATCAAGATACTTAGAATTCATCCTTGACTCCCCCTTTCCTTTCATTCCCCAAATTCAATCCATCAGCAAATCCTATCAGTTCAACTTCAAAACACAGATTGGTCTACTTTTTTCCATCTCCCCTATCCATACTCCTGTTCAATCCACCCTCATTTCTTACCTGGGCTACTATACCAGTCTCTTACTGGTACATTCCCCTGTACTCTTAATCCTTCAATTCATGTTTGAAAGTGATCTCCTTAAACTTCCCTGACCACCCCCCCAAAAAAAATCAATAATTAGTACTTAGAACAAAACTCAATCTTGTTATCAAGGTCAATATACCAAAAGGATCTGGCCCTTGCCTACTACCCAACCACATCTCTCATCACTCCCTTACTCATTATGCTCCTGGTTTCTTCCTGGTCCTAGAAGCTAACTAGACCTGTTGCCACTTCAAGGTCTTTGCAGTTATTCCAGTCTGTTCTATGTAGAAAGACCTTCTCTAATACCTTTAGGTTTCAAAACAAATATCATCTTCACAGAGGACCTCTCTAACCTAAACCTACATAATGGCAGCATCCTGCTACTTTCTAGCGAAGTGCTTCTCAAACAATCTTTGATGAATGGAGCATTTAAAAACAATCACCAATCTATCAATGAACTATTCTTTTGTAAAATTCAGTTAAAACAATTTTCTTTAAAAATGGATTTTTAGCCCTGGTTGGTGTAGCTCAGTGGATTGAGCACGGGCTGCAAACCAGGCATCACAGGTTCAATTGCCAATCAGGGCACATGCCTAGGTTGCAGGCCATGTCCCCCAGCAACCCGCACATTGATGTTCCTCTCTCTCTCTCTCTCTCTCTCTCTCTCTCTCTCTCTGTCCCTTCCCTCTCTAAAAATAAATAAATAAATAATAAATAAAATCTAAAAAAAATGGATTTTTAAAAAGCTACAGAACATAAGCTTGAAATTTGAATTATAGCATCAATGGTCAAAAATGTTCTCTATCAAAAGTACTTCCAGCCAAGATGGAGGCATAGGTAGATACACTCTGTCTCCTCTCACAACCAAAAGGACAACAACAAAATTCAAAACAAAAAATGACCAGAATTGCCAGAAAATTGAACTGTATGGAAGTCCGACAACCAAGGAGTTAAAGAAGAATCATTCATCCAGACCAGTAACTGGGACAGAGACAGGCAGCCAGGGCAGAGAGGACTTGAAGCATGGTAGCGGTTGGTGGACTGGATGGTCCCACATTTGCGTGCAGTAACTGGAAGGAACAAATGGGGAGCAAAACAGACTGTGCAACCCAAGTTTCCAGCATTGGGAAATAAAGCCTCAAAACCTCTGGCTGTGGGGGTTGCAGTGATGGGAGAAACTCTCAGCCTCACAGGAGAGTTTGTTAAAGAGACCCAAAGGGTCCTAGAATGTACATAAACCCTCCCACACAGGAATAACCATCAGAAAGGCCCAATTTGCTTATGGGTAGTACGAGAAGTTACTGAAAGCTGGCCAACATCCCAGCAAGTGGTGTTATTCCCTCTCGGACCCCTCCCCAATATTCAGCACCACAACATGACATGGGTTGCCCCACCCTAGTGAATACCTAAGGCTCCCTTACTTACCATCCACACAGAGACAAAGCAATGTGGCCCAAATGAAAGAACAGATCAAAGCTCCAAAAATAGAACTAAGTGATGAAGAGAAAGCTAACCCATCAGATGCAGAGTTCAAAACACTGGTAATCAGGATGCTCACAGAAATGGTTCAGTATGGCAGCAAAATAGAGGAAAAAGTGAAGGCTATGCAAAGTGAAATAAAGAAAAATATATAGGGAACCAACAGTGAAGGGAAACAACATGGGACTCAAATTAATGGTGTGGACCAGGAGGAAGAAATATACATTCAACAAGAACAGAATGAAGAAACAAGAATTCGAAAAAACGAGGAGAGGTTTAGGAACCTCCAGGTCAACTTTAAACATTTCAACATCTGAATCAGAGGGGTGCCAGGAGGAGAAGGGAGAGAACAAGAAATCAAAAACTTATTTGAACAAATAATGAAGGAGAACTTCCCCAATCTGGCAAATGAAATAGACTTCCAGGAAGTCCAGGAAGTTCAGAGAGTCCCAAAGAAGTTGGACCCAAGGGAGCACACACCAAGGCACATGATAATTACATTACCCAAGATTAAAGAGAAGGGGAAGATCTTAAAAGAAGCAAAAGAAAAGGAGACACCTACTTACAAAGGAGTTCCCATGAGACCATCAGCTGATTTCTCAAAAGAAACCTTGCAGGCAAAAAGGGGCTGGAAAGAACTATCCCAAGTCATGAAAGGCAAGGACCTATATCCAAGATTACTCTATCCAGCAATACTATCACTTTGAATGGAAGAGCAGATAAAGTGCCTCCCAGATAAGGTCAAGTTAAGGGAGTTCATCATCACTAAGCCTGTATTGTATGAAACGTTAAAGGGACTTATCTAAGAAAAAGAAGAAGATCAAAACTATGAACAGTAAAATGACAGCAAAGTCACAACTATCAACAACTGAACCTAAAAAAAAAATCTAAACTAATAACTAGAACAGAAATAGAGATCACATGAGGGTTATCAGTGGTGAGGAGGAAGGGGAAGAATGGGGGGAAAGGTACAGGGAATAAGAAGCAAAAATGGTAGGTACAAAATAGGGCAGGTTAAGAATAGTACAGGAAATGTAGAAGCCAAAGAACTTATATGTATTACCTGTGGACATGAAGTAAGGGGGAAATGCTGGCGGGAGGGTGCAGTGCAGGGAGTATAGGGATGAAGGGGAGAAAAAAATGGGACCACTGTAATAGCATGATCAATAAAATGTATTTTTTAAAGTTATCCATCATGTTACTCTAAGAGTCTCTCATTTTCTGTGCTTACTTATCCCACTGCAAACTGGCACAATTGTCAGCAAGTCAGTCTTTGACACTGCTCCAGCACGCCACCATTAAGCGCTCTCCCTTTCACAGTACTTAGCATACTCTAGAATCATCCATTTATGTGTCTGTCTGTACCAGACACTGTTCAGGGCATTGGAGTTGCAAGGATGTGTGAAAGAAACAAGATCCCTGCTCTCACAGGCCCACCTTTCTTTCTATGGGGGTGCTCAAGGAGGGTAGGTGATTGGGCAATACCAATTTTAACTCGGGTCTAAGTCAAGACTTTTTCCTGGGTTCTGAAAAATATCCAGCACTTACCTAGGCAGTGAAGTTCATATGCATCATCATTTGTTCCTGAAAATACCATACTTTATAATTGTATATACTCATGTTATGCAATGATCAAATATTTTTATCAAACTAATTTACTCTGAAATATATAGCCATTGAAGTATCAACTTTGATGATCCAACAAGGTAGAAGAATTAAACTACATCTTCAACCAACAATATTTTAACAGCCTTTTTACTCATTTCCACAACTAAACTACCAACATTTGTATTAAATTTCTCCTGCTACCATTATTCTACCCTACAGGCATACTATCTACTTCCCAGATCAATAGTAAAGACACTCCAAATTTCTTCCATGTTGAGACAAGTGGGGCCATGATGACACTATACCTATTAAATACACACCTCAATTCCTTAGGCCTTATCAGCTTGTAATTTCAAATGAAGTTCCATTCAAAATACACTAGCCCACATCTATGTACCCAGCAGAGCTGTACCCAGAAGAGTCCAAGAGTATCTCACACATACTCACACTCTTGCCACTCCTGTTCAAACAACTCACCATCTCCCCCAAAACTCTTCCACAGTGTTCTTATTCCCAATGTATACTTGAAAAAAACTGAGAATTAGATAAATTTAGTAAATATCTGTAAAAAAAGTAAATAAACTAACATATATTTCTTAAAACTTTATTTATTGAATACAGGGTTATATCCTTACCAATGATTCTCAAAGTTAATAGGCTTCAAGTCACCTAAGCGCCCATTATCAAAGCTACCTGGTGGTTCTAACACAGCACACTGGCGTTGGGAACCAATGAACTTCACCATGTAAATCCAAGTGTGCGTATGGACAAAATATGAAGAGAATGTAGGAAAATTAAAGCTGCTCACTTACAAAGTTTACGGGACCCACTATAATGTTTTAAGTATGATGTTATATCATTTGCATAGCAATTCAAAAATCACTTGTTTATGTTATTGCAGTGTAGGACTGGGCCTATCCCTTTAAATTAGCAAAGTGTCAATTAATGGAACTTGGCATAAGTCTACCTATTCAGTTCAGCTGATTCCCAAAATAATGCCAAGGGCACAGCTTAAAGATTTCCATTAAAGCATTTGAATATCAGAAATAAGGTGGATTGATGAGGGAGAGAGGGCAGGGTGGGGAAGAATCTGTAACAAGCCCTTACATTTACTTACTTCTAGGGAAACAACATGTTTGCTAGCCTTCCCTATACTAAATTAAACATGTTAAAAGAACTTCAGCTCTGTATCTGTTGTCCTCTCCAGCTGCCTTCAAGCATTTTCTCTAATACACACTGCTTACCATTGTTTAGTTTTGTTTGCTAATTTAAAAAAAAATCCATTCTGTCAAGCAGTGACTAAAAACCACACAACCGCCTACACGTAAGAGTCTATATCAAGATCTGACTAATAGAGGTGCAGGACTGAAATTACTGGTGTGTATGTTCTAGTGTTCTCTAGCTGTCGGTGTTTAAAACCAAACGTTCAAAATCAAATGGGCAATGGGAAGGGTTTACAGGAACAAATATAAAGGACACATGGACAAAAACTAGGAGAAGTAGAAATGGGAGGGAGGTGGGGAGTGATGGGTAGGTGGGCTGGGATGGGAGTAAAGGACAGAAAACTGTACATGAACAATGATTAAAATAAAATTAAAAAAAAGAAACCCAACTAAATAAAAAAAAAAAATGGGTTACTAAAAAAGTCTTTACTTGGGTATTTCACAATTCACAAATAAATATATACACATGTCTATATATTCGTATATAATTTTATGTATATGATAAATGATACTTTAAAATAAAAGTGATATCTGCTATTAAACACTAGTGAAAATCTATGTTTGGAAACAATAATTATTTTAAAAACTTTGCCAGCTCATTAAAATATCCTAAAGATTCCTGCTCTTAGTAATCTTATTGTACTTTATAACTTACTATATATCATGTCTGCTTTATTGATTTTTCAAGGACATCAGTTAAGACGTGAGATATTCTTCATTCACAAGTCAAGTTCACAAAAGAAACAGATGAATGAGTTGGTTTCATCTGGTTCTTTCCACACTGGCGCAGAAGAGGTCAGCTGGTCGGTTGGTAAAGCATTCCTGGCTTAGGCAAAGGACAGACCTTTCATGTCTTCAGATTCTTCTACTGCTCTACCCTATTGGTCTGGGATGAAATCACAGTGACTAGCAAGACCTATAACATACTTGTGAAACAAGTTCCATTCTTTGTATGTATCACTTGACAAGCATTCATAGTAATCTGGATTTGATTTACCTGTGGTCCCATTAGTCACAGTCACAAGCCTGACTCTCATCCAAGCACACCTACGCTACTCTTTGGAGAGGCACCAAGCTCTTAGACAAAACACAAGGTGGAAAAAGCTCAAAAATGTCTCGCAGTGTTCTGTGTTCACGAAAGCTACAGTGCTATGTGCTTGCTATCCACCATTTCGTTTAATCCATCCAGTAGCCTATGAGGGCAGGACCATCATTATTCCAGTTTTTCAGAAGAGAACACTGGGATTAAGATGAAGTTCAAAGGACTCTGCTTATGATGACGTGTGAAGCAAGTAAAACAGTAAAGATTTAAGCCCTGGGTTGTGACTTTCACCTGCCTTTCTTTCACTGTAATAAGTAATATAAAATGGTGTCCATATTAGAGGAAACAAGCAATGGTTTTCAAGCTGAAATTGCTTTTTTCAAAGGAGTTATTATTTTAAAATGTTTTTAATTACTTAAGTCTGAAACCAGCACCCTCATCATAGATTCACTGAATTGAATTTTTGCCTCTAAGACAGTAGAAAATGCCCAGAAGTAACTTGCTCAGGAAAGAAGAAAGTCTCCAGGCTCCTTACAGAGCTTTTAACTTAGTATTGACACAAACAGCACCCTAATCCTGGTCCATTCATAACTGACAAATCAACTGCCTATATACTTGGGCTGCTCTCTCTTAAGCTGACAGCCTGTCACATTCTTAGAGGCAACATGTCAATCTCCACAGAAGAGGGAGGATGTAAAGTGATGGGATGAGGGCTCTTGCATTGCACACAACTGAAGTATGGATTTGATTATTTTACCTAAGTGCTCAGAATTCTCTCCTCAAACACAAAGTCCAATTTAGTTAAAACTCATCAATAGTCACACAGAAGTAATTTAAAGCTGCCTTTAAATTACTATATAAAAAATACTGTATAAAAATGGTGCCCTGGGTGGCGTAGCTCAGTGGATTGAGCGCGGGCTGCGAACCAGGCATCGCAGGTTCGATTCCCAGTCAGGGCACATGCCTAGGTTGCAGGCCATGTCCCCCAGCAACCACACATTGATGTTTCTCTCTCTCTCTCCCTCTCCCTTCCCTCTCTAAAAATAAATAAATAAAATCTTTAAAAAAAAATGGTATCAAGAGCCTTCTTTTAGTTTCTCTAGCTGCTTCAGTGAAATGTCTGAAACTATTCTATAATGGCCCCATAATAACTACCCCTTAAATTCCAAAATAAATGCTCTACCTTGATATGAATTGGATTCATTACTGAGGTAGGAAAAGGTAGTAAGAGGTTTCAATTCTCATGCTTTGCAACGATGAAATATTTTCCAGGCAATTTCAATTATAAAGAATTCAACAAATAGTTATTGCTTTATCCACAATGGTTGAGATTCTTTACTAAATGCTGCAGGGGTAGCAAGATGAGCAAGTCTAGGTTCTCAAGCAGTTTAATGTCCAATAATACGGATACGCCAATAACCAACTAACTGTAACACACTTCAGAGGATTCAGAGGTGGGTGACAGTGCATCTGGTAAAAGAGGAACCAGGAAGTCTTCCTTAAGTACCTGACACTGAGCTGGATCATGACAAAATGAGAGAGCAACGGGGTGAGGTCCCAAGAAGGACACCACTCCCAGGAGAAACAATGTGGGTATGTGAAAAAGGTGAGGCAGGGTGAAAGAACAGTCTATTGTCCATGATGGCCAAAGCTGTGATACACGAAGATAAAACTGTGATGATATTATGGAAGTGCCCAAATGCTAGATTAAAGCATTTACATTAACCCACTATCAGCATGATGTTCTAAGAACACAGACCTCGTATTTATATAAATTAGTGGGAAGACTAAATTCAGTGAAATCAGTGAGACTGCAAAGGCCAGCTAAAGGTTACTTAAGAACATGAACAGGAGATGTGATGCTGAGAAGAGACAAGGATAGTGCAAAAAAAGTAAAAGACACAGAATATACGTTGATAAACTGGTCTGAGGAAAAGAAGGGAGCAGAAAACCATTCAAAGGGATCTGATGATCTGAGCCTGGGCAACAGGAGATAACTCAAGCCAATAGCAGGAGTTGGGGTGAAAGTATGGGTGGTCAGGAGTATAGATGTTTCTTTTTATTCTTTTTACCTGTGTCGACTTCAGGATTTAGGGAAAACAGCCAGGCAGAAATATCCAGTGGACAAATAGAAATGTAAGCTAATCTTATCTTTGTAGGGTTAGTTTTCCAATCCATAATGGTGACTCCCCAGTCTTTACATCTGTCAGAATCAACCAGGGAACCAATTCAAAACAAAGACCCCAGGCCCCACCCTAAGAAATCCTGACTAAGTAGACCTGGACAGGGCCCAGAAATTCCTATTATTTAGAAACCAAGAATGCGAACCAGTGCTCCATGGCACACTGCTCACTCGGCAGTTCATAATCTCCTGCCTTTACAGTTCTGAATATGGTTCCAGAACATACTCATTTTGATGGCATTTGCAGAATAGGAAATAAGTACACTCCTCTGGAGGACTGGAAACATACTTTCACATCTGAAAATAATAATCAGTCTGTAACCCACTGGTTATGGGAAATGGCTTTGATATTCTACTATAAGTATCAACCACTACAACACAAAGATGAATTCTGCCCAGACTTTTTGTAACAAGCTAACTCATGATTCCATGACGACTAAGCTGATGACAGTGTTTAGCTAGCAGTTCTCTTTTTAAATGATGGAGCTCATGATATTATGCGATAACTTATGTAACCAAATGTAAATATTTTGCAGACTTCAATAACTTTAATATGTATATCACAATAGGCATCTTTCTCTCTCCAAATCTTCCCAGCACTCCTTTTCTCCTCTGGTTCAAGACAACAGGTGATATGTCATCAAACTCAAGAAGGCAATTTAGCTGCCTTCCTGAAACTTTTCAATGTGCAACTTTTATTAAAAGTACAAAATGCTTTTTATTTTATATCTTATTTCCAGTAATAATAACCTTGGAGGGGAAAAAGAGCAAGACAGAATGAAAACCTGATATTGCAAGCCATGGGAATTTTATTTCTTAAACATTTATAATAAAAACACACACACACACGAGTTTATTATTAGAGTAACCCTAACCCCATTTATTGCTGTTTTTCACTGTCATGTTAAAAAAAAGGTAAAAGACAATCTACTACACACTTATTTTCTATAAGACTTTGTGCTGTATTTTCATGGCAATTTTCATTTAATTTTTGCAGTTACAACATTATGTAGGTAATCTCATTTTCCTCATCTCTACAGATGAGCAATCCCATGCTTGAACAAGGTTTTGTTCAAGGTCTCACTTTGTGTAGGGAGCACAGTTGGAAATTCCCACCCAATGGTTCCTAATGGCAGTGTCTTCTTGGCCATGATCCTAAGGACCTGCCACGATATACATGGGAGGTAATGTAATAGTAGGAGGAAAAACAGGTTATCTTGAAAATGATCCATGTAATTCTTTTTCTGGATCCCACCAGTGACCAAGTAACCTCCCCTCCCCTTACACTGTATATGTATATTTTCTCATACACAAGACTTCACAGGAAGGAAACAAGTGTCATTCATCCTCTACTCTCTGGCACCTACCACTGCCTGAGACAGAGGTTCTTAACAATGTTGTTGAATGAACAAGGCCAGGTAATTTGGTAGGGATTTACCATAGGCTCTCTCAGCCTACATTCCCATTGTGCTAAAAGAGGTTTTGGAAATTTAGGGAGGCATTCTGCTTACACAACCATTGGGGAATGCTACTGCTTAGGTGGAATGTCAGAGGTGCTTTAATGCCTGGGATGCACAAAGATGGTCTTGTGTCCCTCATAACTCTCAAAAGTCCTGCTGGGTATTCCTGTGGCGGGGGGTGGGGGGGGGGACAAGCTTTTTCTAATTATCTGAGCATAGAACCTAACAGGTTTTCACATACAGGCACAAAGTATGTGTTAAGGAAAACTACTATTTTATTCCAAATTTAATGAAATCGGACTATTTCAAAAAATGATGTCACCACTAGCATTACTGAGTTGCCATTGCCACTGCCACCCACGGGTGTCACAGTCTGCATCTGTAGCCAGCACACCTGGGTGCGGGCACCTGAGTGCTTCATCAAAGGTCCTAATGCAGCAGTGTCTACACACTTACATATAGAAACCAATTCTCCTTACAAACCACTTTCCTTTTATTTCTTTTTTTTGGCCGTAGTAAAAACATTGTATGGGTTAATAAAAATAACATGTGCAGTTAAGATGTTATCCATGAATTTCATTCTAAGACTATAAAGGCATCAAATATACATGAAATGGCCACAATGACCCCTGAAATAGTGGAAACTTAGTGAAAGTACTATTTAAAAAAAGGTACATAAATATTACTTGTCTTTCTCAATTCAACAAGAGGCAAGTCAAGCTAGGTTGGTAGTTCCCACACCTCAGGAAATCCAGACTTTGTCTCAGCTCTGTGAGCAGTTTGGACTGTGTGTATAAAGGGAAGCACCCATCAATCAAGACATTTTTGGATTCTATAATTCAGTTCTTTTCATATCAAAGCTTAATGGAAATGTTCACTGTGATTTATGAAGCAAAAAAGCAAAACTAATTTTTAAAAAATATTAAAAGAAATATAAAAAATAAAGTTGGGGAAAATATTCTTCATGATTCTTAAATGTTGATTCTTTATGGAATACTTTTTAAGCACACACACATATATACAGTTGCTTGAATCCAAAAAATATTGCATCTAAAAGTATTATAACACTAAACTATATCTTTAAGCATTTTTTAACAATTTTACTTCTTTATCAATCAACTTGCTCTGTATCTCTAATTCTTTTATCATTGTGATAAAAAAGATTCCATTTGTATGCCAAGCTACCAGTACCAATAAAAAAATAACTAGGGTTAAAAAGTGCTACACACACACACACTTTTTTGTTTTACTTCCCTAATTATGAGTGGGGAAAAACACACACATCATTTCCTCTACACTGTTCACATAGTAGTAGTTTTTTGAAATCACATCAATTTCCTTGTCAAAAACTAATACCTTAACAAAGATTTGCTGTTTAAGACTCTTGGTTATTACATGGCTAACCACACACAGAAGGGGAAATTTAGTATAGTCTATTGAACATATATCAAGACTTTTCAGACACAGTAAACACTGCTTCAGAGCATCTGCAGTACAATGATGTTCACTCTTTAGTCACAATTACTCCTTATATACTCTTTGGAATTATCAGTCTTCGCTTTACTAAAAAGGACAAGAAAACATTATGCTTAATAATATCAGTAAAGACTTTGGTTTCCTTTTTGAGGTAATTATACTTACCTGGAGTTAACAAGAGTAAAAAAATTGTGGTAATTGTAAAACATGTTTTTAAGAATTTATGTCATCTTCATGAAAATTCTAACTAGAATTAGTACAAAAGAAAAAACTTGATTTCAATGTCACCTTCTTGTCCCTTTTCCTATTCTGTAACAGAAATGACAGCACCTAATGACTTTGTCTGAAAAACAATGTCAAAGCAAAAAGAAAAAGAACTAGATAACAGAAAACTAGATATTAAGTTTTTGAAGAAGTGTTTTATTTTTCACAATGCCTTAAGTTTAACAGAAAAAAAAAAATCCTCACTCCAGGAAATCTGTGATTGAAAAATAAAAAAGCATAAGAACCAAAAAAGAAAAAAATAGATGTTGTGTCTTGATCTGTTTAAAAAAAATGTACCCCAAAGGTTAATTGTATTGCATATATATTGTAAAATAAAGCAAATATTTTGGCATTTTAATCCTTTCTATCTAATGTTATTGGAAAGCTCCTGAGCAAATTCCTTGTCATGGAAAAAATAACACAGGTTTTTAAATTCTTCTTGGGCAATAATAAGTTTACCAAAAAAGCATGTCTCAATTTCTCAGGTATTGTGTGTCTCTCCATTTTCTATATAATAGAAGCATAAAATATGTCAATGTAAACCATGCTGACAGTTTAAATTTCAGAAGTAAAACTAAATACCCGTTCACTTTATTTTTAACTGTGGACAATATATGCCAACATAGATTAAAAAATTATCATAAAATTCTAAGATGACAATTTGAGGCACTTCAGTCAAAAACAAAAATAATGTTAAGACTTTCATGTAAATCTAAGCAAAACAGTGTTTGGAGCCAAAAATGTATAAATACTAGCAGTAACAGAATTCAAATAGACAACCTTTAACATTCTAACATTGTGTGGGGAAAAGAAAACAGTTCTCACAGTGACTTTTACGATATGGTCTCTCTGAAGTGCAAAGCAACTGCAAAACTTCCGTGTAATTATCAAGCACTAACAAGTGCAGATGCTATATACTTGAGCCACCTGGTGGTTTATTTCCCTCACTGCACTAATAAACACCTGTTCTACGCACACAACCTTGGATTCTACATTGTTTTACTTTTGGTGCCAAGACCAAAGAGAATTCAAACTTAGCAAAATTTATTAACAGTGTAGAGATCACAAGGCACAAGTCCACTCAGAAGCACCTAAAAAAATACACTGTTGCTAAGCATGGACATCACTCCTGAACATGTACCATAGCAGGTTTCTATAACTGTGTTTTGTCTTTTCAACAGTGTTTACCAGCACAGTGTTTGGATTCAGTGATGAATCCAAAAGAAGTTCAAAGTAACTGAGGAATACAGCAGGCTTGCCTGTGGTTTATTTACCTACCCCTTGCCTAGGTCTGGGCACTTCGAAACAGGGCATATTGAGCTTCTAACAGCATGGTAGCAATAGGTGCTCAAAGATATCAGTTTAAAAACAAAAAAGTTAGGAGGCCTATTCTATTAAGAAGAAGAAGCTTATAGAACACTAATCTTTATGACTCTCAATTTGACATTAAATTAGTAAATCAAAAGAATTCCTGAGGATATTGTTATGGTACTCAAAATTTTATAAGAGCAGAATATGCACAAAGCAAACCTTTATCTTAAATATAACCTAGCAGCTAGAGAACATTAGACAATTGGCATGAAAATTCTAATGATGAAGATGGTAAGGACTGTAGTAGACTGTTCTGTGTGGTGTGGGCCCAGCTCCCTCTTAGAGATGCACAGGACCCACACCCACAGATAGGTTCTCCTGTGGGGAATCAGGCCTGCAATGTACCTAGGCTGCCATGAATCTTGCTTTTTGCTGAAACTCCCTCACCCTGAATTGAGGACACTTAATGCAAAGCAACTTCCTAAAAACCATGCTAAACCTTCCAAGGATGAGTGTAACTGGTTCAACTACTTTTGCCTTTTCATTTGCAAATATCCCTCTTCTGTGACGTGATCAGCAGCATTGGCTCCTTTGTTTTCTGTAAAAGGTAACCACCTGAAGCAAGCTTGTGCATAGTTAATGAGGACCTTCTTGTAATGTGCCCAGTAAGTCAATAAAAGCTCATTGGAGCAAGAGCTGAGACTTTTGCTCTCCTTGAGAGAAAAGCATGCTGTCCTTTTTCCTCCACGGGATTCAGTAATCCATGTGAATGTCTCATTTCATCCATAATGACGCAGATCCCACGAGCCGGGGTCCCCATCAGAGGATTATAAAAAACTTGGCTCTAAATGGATACTTGCCAAAAGATCAATGACAGTTTAAGCCTTTTAACTAGTAAGAGGGTCAGGGAGGTGAACTTCTGTGTCCAGCAGCAGTCCAACACCCTTCGTAGGAAAAGCAACTTCCTCCAAGTTTCAGTGATCCCTTCAATGAAGAACCAATAAAACTAAGCAATAAAGAAATGCCATTTGCAAACTCACACATATGTTGTAACAACTACTCCCCACTACTGATTTTACTGGGAGGTGCACTACTAGGCATGGCTTCAGAGACTCCTCACCCTCACGTCAAACTGCCCTGTGTTCCTGACTCATCCCAGTGATTCAAGACTGTACAACTTGCCCAGTGGAAACAGTGAATGAATAGGAAGTCTCAAAGGATGGCTGTATTCATCCTCTAGCCCAGGTTCCTGGTGGAGGGTAGGCTGCTTTTAAAAGACTATTTTCCTGAGGAAGGTAGACAGTTTTGGGAAAAGACCATTTGGCTGGAAGGCAGACACTCTTTTTGCCAGCTCTTTCTCCAGTTCCCTGTGTGGTCTTGAGTTAAGTTGCTAAACCTGACTACTCCAACGGCCAGGACTATAAAAATGACTACATATCCCAGAGAAAGGCCTGCCTGGTTTTGCACCATTTGCCTTCACAGGGAAGCACAGTGGTTTGAGAAGCTCTGACTGCTGTGAACAGATCAAAAGGTGAGACAGTGGCTCAGGACATCATCACAGGACATTTCTTCAGAACAAATAAAAGTGTCCCATTTCCTTGAAACATTCTAACAAAAGAAAATATGGCTTTAATTTTCAAAACTTCCTGATTCTAGGTACTTCAAGGCAATAAACAGCATTGTGAGGGAAATAATGGCACTACTTTTTTTTCTCTTTAATGCCATTTTTAATTATATACCATGTTTTTCTGTGTATAATTAGCACTTTTTGCCCAAATTTTTGAGGGAAAAATAAGGATGCGCATTATACATGTGTATCATGATTACATACCATGGGTATAATAATGGGTATCGTAAGCTCATGTATAATGCACACAATGCCATGGGTGCACATCATACACGGGAACTCATTATGCACAGCAAAATACAGTAATTAACAAATAAATTACAGTAATTTTAGATGTACAATGGGAGGGAGTCAAAAGCTACAAACTTCTAGTTATAAAATAAATAAGATATGAGAATGTACGACATCTGCCAATAACTGACAAAAACTATACTGCATACCCTGGCTGGTGTGGCTCAGTGGACTGAGCACCCTACAAACCAAAGGATCGCTGATTCAATTCCCAGTCAGGGCAAATGCCTGGTTGCAGGCCAGGTCCCCAGTAAGGGGCACACACAAGGCAACCACACATTGATGTTTTTCTCCCTCTCTTCTTCCCTACCCCTCTCTCTAAAAATAAATAAATAAAATATATTTTTTAAACTGTACTGCATATTTGAAATTTGCTGATACAGTAGACAAAAAAAAAAAAAATTCTGTAAGTATGTGTGGTGATGGATGTTCACTAGGGTCACTGTGGTGATGGTTTCACAATATGTCCAAATACTGACACTGCTTTTCTATGACAAAGTAGGGAAAACAAACTAAACTACTGCTTAAAGAGGCCACCTTTCTCTTCATCTCTCCTCATTCTGCAGGGCCAAAAGATGTAAGTTTCAGCCATTCATCTTTTCAAAAAACTGTTATAAGAAATAACAAGGGTATTAGTAGAAGAATGTAAGCTTCAGGGTCAGAAGGCATGGGTTCAAATTGCAGTTCTGATATTTACCACCAGGGAGATGCTGCACAAGCATTCTTGTCCCTGTGAATAACATGGAAGTGATGCCAATCTCCCCACATGCTCCTCACCCACAGCAGCTGAGGAGAAGGTACGTGGAATACTAAACTCAGCCGCCATTGGAAGCTGAGAACAGGACTGGCTGAGAAAAGAAGAATCAAAGAATACAGAACTTACACCTGAAGCTACAGGATTAGTTTTCTTGACCATGAGGAGAAATCGGGATATGTTTATACTTATGTATATGTAAACACATACAAATATTGATAAATGCTAAGTCATTATGTTACAGGGTGTGGCCAAGGGGGGGACCCCAAATGGACATTTAAAATGGGGTCCAGGACTCAAGGTGTTCAGAAAATACTAGGATGTCCTACCCCACGCCCCAGGTGTGGGTGGGGGAAAGGGACAAATGGAGCAGGCCCATTGAGAGCTGTTTTGCATGGCAACAGCTCTGCAGCTAACCTCTGGGGTGTGGTCATTTAACATATCTATAACCTTTGACTGGCGACATAGATATGTTAAATAGATATGGCCATGCTCTGAGCCGGGAGGATGGAAGTAACTTCCCCACCAAGATGTAACTGGGGGGGGGGCAGGTCCCCCGAGTTACAGTGCCTGCGTGAGAGCTTGGAGATAATTGGCTCCATGACATGGGACCACACCTGCCCAGACCCATAATGGCGACCAGAAAAGCTGGAAAGGACAGCAGATTGAGGGCAGGTGTGGCTGAGTGTGGGAGGAGTCGGAAGTGGGGCTGCAGAGGAAGATTGGCGCGGGGATTTAAACCCAGACGTAGCAGCCATAGGAAGAACCATGCGGCTTTTGGCTGAGCGAGGACTCCTGTGGTCCTAGATGAGAGAGGACCACGCGGACTTGGCTGAGTACAGGGCTCCTGCATCTCTGTGGAGGAGAACCACGCGGCTTTTGGCAGAGCAGAGGGCTCTCGCATCTCTGTGAGGGAGAACCACGCGGTTTTGCCAGAGTGCAGACCCCCACAGCTCTGGTAGGAGAGGACTGCGTGGCTTTGAGGTGCTTCTTTTGGTCACGCGGCCCGGGGAAGCAAGAGAGACTTTGCCTGGAAGAAGGGTGAAAGAACTCTTACCAGTAGGCCATGAGACGGTGCTGCATGGCTTTGGATTAATTGGAGATCCTGCCTGGACGGC